>PVKY010004744.1:0-18682 GCA_004027775.1 Bradypus variegatus
AACAGCAGCAGTTCAGGGCCTGACCCCGGAGCCTCATTCCGACTGAAGACTTAGCTCCATGCCTCAGATGGAGATGACTTAGCTCCACGCCTCAGATGGAGAGATGCTGCAATGCTGGATCTCAAGTAAAGGAAAGCTGCCTGCTAGACGCAGAGGCTTTGTACTGAATGTAGAATTTCATTTACAGTTCTATTTCTATAACACAGTGTATTAGTTAGGCTTCTCTAGAGAAACAGAACCAACAGGAAATATCTATAAATATGAGATTTTATAAAAGTGTCTCACTTAACTGTGGGGATGCACAAGTCCAGTTTCCATAGGGCAGGATGCACAAGTCCAAATTCTGTAGGGCAGGCAGGCAGCCAGCTGGCAACTCTGACGAAGGTCTTTGATGAACTCCCCAAGAGAGGCTGGCTAGCTGAAGAAATGAAAATTCTCTCTCTTCTCCCTTAAAAGTCTTCAACTGATTGGATTGAATCCAGCTGATTGAATTCTCTCATTGCAGAAGACACACCTTTCATTGATATAATCAGCCACAGATGCAGTCAATTGACTTGATGATTTAATAAACCAGCTTTCTGGTTTATTAACAAGCCACAAATGTCCTTGCAGTAACAGGCCAGTGCTTGCTTGACCAGATACCTGTGTACCACCACCTGGCCAAGTTGACACATGAACCTAACCATTACACTCAGCATATTACCTATAAAATGATATCAAATTCATATTTGTTGCCTTAAAAGTGGCAGAAGAAACAGTAAAGCAACACAAAGAATCTGTAGGAAACAGAATGCTTGCTACATTAAAATAAAACCTTTACTATGTTAAAAAAAAACAAAATAAAATGCTTTATCATGTTGGGAAAAAATAGCAATGCATATTAAGAGGCCAACAAGAAAACGGAAAAATATCTTCCCAGCAAATATAACCAAGGATTAATTCTGGTTCTATGTAAATACTATAAATTGATAGAGCTGATTCTTCTTACGGTTGAGCACATAGGCAGATCTAAATAGAATCCTAGCTTTACACTCACTGGCTAAACTCCTGAACTTCGCTGATACAGAGAATCACATATGGTATGACCATATGTCTAAAAAAATCTAAGAACTCAACTCAAAAATGTTTTCGAACAAAAAATTTCAGAAAATTGGCTGGATACAAGATAAATATATAACATTCAGAAGCTTTCCTTTATATTAGCAATAATCCAGTAGAAAACACAATGGAAAGCACAAAACATATAAAATTAAATCTGACGAGAAATCTCCAAACACTATGTATGTGGAAGGATTACCTGTTGCTCTCTCCTTTTCTACCCCTCTTCCTGCTCTTCAGCAGTCTTGAAACTGGAGTTTTGCATCTGGTGTACCAAGTGTTCTGGGTTGCTAATGCTGCCGTTATGCAAAATACAAGAAATGGATTGGCTTTTATAAACGGGGTTTATTTGGTTACAAATTTAGAGCCCGAAGGCCATAAAAACGTCCAAGTTAAGGTGTTAACATGAGTAGGAAAACCAATGGCTTCCGGAAAACCTCTGTTAGCTGGGAAGGCATGTAACTGGTGTCTGCTGATTCTGGGTTGTGTTCCAGCTCCTCTCTCAGCTCCTGTGCATTCTTCAAAATGTTGCTCTTGGGGTGTTTTGTCCTCTGTTAGCTTCTCTGGAGCAAACACTGGGCTAGCATCTCCAAAGTGTCAGCAAAAGTCTGCTTTCAACAGCTGTCTCCAAAATGTCTCCCTTAGCTGCTCTCCAAAATGTCACTCTCAGCTGCTCTGTGGCCCTTCTGTTTGTGAGCTCTTTTACAGGACTCCAGTGATTCAATCAAGACCCAAGCTGAATGGGTGGGGTCCATATCTCCATGGAAATAATTTAATCAAACGTTTCACTCACAGGTGATTGAGTCACATCTCCATGGAAACACTCAAAGGATTCCAACCTAATCAACACTAACATCTTCCCCCCCAACACTGCATTAAAGAACATGGCATTTGGGGGGATATAACACATCCAAACTGGCATACCAAGTATGAATATTAGCCTACTAGCTCAGCTGTGCAGAAAAATATTACACATCTTCCCTTTCTTTAAACCCTGCCCCTAGCCTTCAGGGGTGCAGGGAAAGTCATTCTAAGGCATCACAGGTCCCTAAGGACAAAGGCCCCCCCTTCCCTACGGTCATCCAAAAAATACAGGACAGCTTCAGCACCCACTGGAGTTAGGGCCATTTATTCTTCAGCCCATCAACTTTGCAGCTGACACCTTCACAAACTAGCGTACAGGCCCCAAGAAGGCTGGATGCTCTGTTCTGCCAAAGTTAGGAAGCCAGGTTCCCAAGACCCTGCCTCTCTGGACACATCCCACAGCTGCTTCACCCCAGAGCTTGCCATCCATCCTGCTGCTGGCTGCAGGGACCCGGGCTTGAGTTCCTGATGCTCTGGAGAACGCCAGCCCCCACCCCCTCTCCCCATCTGGGCAAGTCACTTCTTCTAACTGCTGTGAAAGTTCCCACCCCAACCTGGCTCTCTCCTTCTCCCTCACTTAGGAAAAGGTATTTAGTGGCAGCAGCATTCTCAAAAGACAGTGTAACTGAGAACTATTCCTACCACCCTCCTTATCTAAGAGAAAATGCTAAACTGTAACTCAGATGCCTTCCCTTGTAACTGCAAAGGAATAGCCTGTGACCCTGTATCTACTGCTTACCCTGACTTTTGTAACTTAGTAGTTTTATGATCCTGTTAACAATCCCTCAAGTTTATTAATGAAGAAACCTAAATCATCCCACCCCAGTTCTTGTTTCTCTTCTCTTAGATAAAGCCAGTTTCAGCCAGAATTGTCCCTCTAGACATGTGCAGTAGCAGAGAATCTTAACCTAAAGTTACCTTTTCCTAAACATACTAAAAATCATGCCCATCATGTTAAGGCTGCCATTTTCTTACATGTGCCCTGTAACTAAACATGTAATTAATCAATTACAGCACTGTGCCAGTTTGGATGTATTATGTCCCCCAAAACACCATTATCTTTAATGCAATTTTGTGGTGGCAGATGTATTAGTGTTGTTTTGGTTGGAATCCTTTGATTGTTTCCATGGAGATATGACTCAATCAACTGAGTAAAACATTTGATTGGATAATTTCTATGGAAGTGTTACCCTGCCCATTCAGGGTAGGTGTTAATTGAATCACTGGAGTCGTTTAAAAGAGTTCAGCAACAAGGACTTCAGAGCAGTTAAGAGTGACATTTCAAAGAGGAGCTGCAGCTAAGAGAGGACCAAACATCCAAAGAGCAACATTTTGGAGCACACCATTTTGAAACGCAACCTGGGAGCAACTGGACGCCAGCCACGTGCCTTCTGGGCTAACAGTTTTCTGGACGCCATTGACCATCCTTCAGTGAAAGTATCCAATTGATGCCTTACCTTGGACACTTTATGGCCTTAAGCCTGTAACTTTGTAACCAAATAAACCCCCTTGATAAAAGCCAATCCATTTCTGGTGTTTTGCAAAATGGCAGCATTAGCAAACCGCAACCACCACCTCTAGCCTTGTCATCTCAAACCACTGCACTCCATATCATAAACCGGCCTTTGCTGATATACTAGAAAACTCTCAGAGTCTTTCCAGTTTGGAGAGACAGATCTGAGACCTGCAAGCCTCCTGTTCTCCTTACCTTGTGCTTTGCAATAAAAGCTCTTTCTCTCTTTGAAACCCCAGTGTCAAAGATTGGCTGTTATGCACATCAGTCAGCGATCCAGGCCCAGTAACAAGAAGAAAGGTTGGACTTTCACCAACTGTTGCTTAGAATCTTGCCAATGACCTTGAGGTAGGAAACACAAAGGGACTGGCTACCTCCTCAAAGCAGAGGGGTTAGGGGAGAGGGAGGACCTCAGAAGCAGCCCCCTACCACACTGCTTTGGAGTGACCGGCCACAAAGCCACATCATCAAACAGCTGAAAGCATTTTATAAGTTCAGTCTCCATAGCTGCACTTAGATTCCATTGACTCACACGATGGCGGAGAGCGGCGCTGAGCTGGCCCATTCAGACTAAAATAGAGCTGGCTCTAAGGCTAGTGATGATAGCTAGCCATATCCAGTTGACAGGTAATGATTGTGCACCAGTGTTCCATGTGAACTATCCTTTAATACTCACACCATCCTCCGGCAGTAGGTGCCCTGGATCCAGACCCTTGGAACCAGCTGTGTTAAAATTCAGAAATTTGGAAACTTTAAAAGGGTGATACAGTGCTGGTAATTGATAGAACGTAATACCAGCAAAGTGTCTAAAACAGCCCTCACACAAAATAATTAATGTTCTTCAACAAAACAATCACATCAAGTAGCCTAAATAAAGACTGCAATAGCTTTACAATGGTTTAGGACAGGTTTTGCCACTAAACCAACTAAGAAGACAGTTTTGGTTCTCAAAACGTTTTGGATTTTGGACCTTTGCTTATATTCTCCCATTTTACAGTTAAAGAGAATGAGGTACAGCAAAATTACCTAGCTTGTCCAAGTTCACATAGCTAAGAATTGGGGGTGGGAATGGAGGGGTGGTGGGAAAGGAGTTGTCAGTACTCCAGAGACCCCCAGTTAAGAGTCAATAGGTTGCAAAAAGCTACCTGGACTACTTTCCTCAGGAGAAACTCCACCTCAAACTCCCAAAGCCCCAGCAGCCATTGTGGGTGTCCTTTTCCCTGATGCTCATTTTATCCCTCCTTAATTTGGTTTAAAATACTGGTAGGGACTCACTCTAGGCACCCCCAGAAGGCCTAGAGCAGACCTTTCTCCACAGTCCCCAGAGGACAGCTGGGACATTCTCTTCTGCCTGAATTATCCCAACAGTTAAAACAAAAGTTTGAGGATTTTATTCCATTTTTGTCTCTCTCATTTTCCTAAGCCAATTCTGCACTGCACTGATTTTTAAAAAACCACCTCATTTGGGGTTGGGGGGATACCAGCTCGGTACAAGCCCCTCCCCACCATTGCAACCCCACCCCACCCCCCGCACCACACCAAGCTTATGGCCTGGCAATGGCGTCTGAGGGCAGTTAGTGCCCCCGGGCCCTCCCTGCCCTGCTCCGGAGGTTAGCCTCAGGGGTGATATTAGGGAGAGCCACCAGGCAGCAGGCAGTTTAGATAGCAGGTCTGAATTTTGCATCGCCTTTTCCCACATTGGACAAGGATTGTTTGCATTTCCTTCTCACCTGGAAGTAGGAAAGGTGGGCAGTTGCTTGTATAGGCCGTCCTTCTTTGCCTTCGGCACTAGCCCCTCCCGGACGCTCCCACCACCGGGACCCCCAGCCCCTGCTCACTCCGCACCAGGTCCTGGGGCCTCACCACTCGGGATCGGTAGCCTCTGCGCTCAGTGGCCGCGCTCCGCTCACCCTGCGCGGTGCTGAGAGCGCCAAACGCCCCGCCGCCCCGGCCCTGCACGCACACCCTTCCCGCGGCCCTGCGACCCCCTTGCAGTCCTGCCGCCTAACCGGCGCAATTTCCTAGGGAATAGGGGCCCAGTACTGCCCACACGGCTTGAAGACCGCTCCAGACGGGCCTAAGTAGGTGTGTCCCTCCGCCATACCCCCACCGCCGGGACACCTGGCGCACCAGGTGTTAGCAATGCACCCAGGTGTTTCCTAGACACGAGCGCCCGAGAAGCACCTGCAGATTCAATGCTTTGGTTAAAGGTGGGTTCTAAGGGCGGAACCGGGCGGAGGGAACCTATGTCCGTGCCGGGATCCACGCGGGCCTCGAGCACTCCCCGCCGTTTCCGGTTCTGCAATCTCCTATGGGGACCCGCGGGAGGACCAGGGAACTTCAGCTCCGGATGCTGCCTACTAACTCATTCATTTCAAGTCACATCTGTCGCGGCAGTCCCGCGGGCTCCCCAGGAGGTGCCTGAGCCCGGGCGAGCAGCCAGCTGGGGGCGACGAAAAACCCTCGGGCTGTCGTTAGGAGACGGAGTCAGGGCCTGGACCGAGGGAGGGGCGGAGCCTTGGAGGGCGGGTCGGGGAAATTGCCAGCTGAGGAGGTACAAGGCCCGGACATTCCGAGAGGAGCGGTGGGTGGTGCGGCTAGTGGGGAGGCAGAGCGGGGCGGGGAGGGTAAGCTGGCCATTAGTTGTGCGGTGAGGCGGGGTCCGTGGAGGCGCGAGGTGGGGCCTGTGGGGAGCACGGCGGGGCCTTGGCGCAGAAAGGGGCCGACGGGAGAGAGGAGCGTGCAGCGAGCCCCGCCCGGTGGGGCGGGACCTGTAGAGCGATGGGCAGGGCCTTGGGGACCGGGCCGGCCATCGGCTACGTCGTGGGCGTGGCCTTGACGGAGCGGGCATGGCGGATGGGGCGGGAAGTGTAGAGGGGTGGGTGGGACCTAGATGGGCGGGGAGGGTAAACTGGCCATTAGTTGCGCTGTGAGGCCGAGTCTGTGGCGGGGTGGGGCCACGGAGCTGTGTGGGGCATGCAGTCCCTGTCAGGTGGGGCGGGACCTGTGGAGGGGCGGGCGGGGGATCTTGGGAACGGGGTGAAGCCGTCTCCGTCCGTCTGCAGTGTGGTGGGCGGGGCCTGCGGGGAGCGGGGCGGGGACTCGGGGCCGGGTGGGGCGTCTGCAGCGCGGCGGGCGGGTCGCGAGTCCTTACGTCCGTCCCCCGGGAGCCGGCTCCTCGCTTCCCGGCCGACCCCCGCCTGCGTCTGCATCCGGGTCCGCAGTCCTTCGCGGGTACGATGTCGAAGGAGCCGTGAGCCCAGCGGAGGCCGGAGCCCGACAGCTGGTGAGCAGGCCGGGGTGGGGGTGGTGGGTCGGTGGCCGGCGCCGCCGGGTCCCTGCGGGCGGGGTAGGCGGGGGTCCCCGGTGGGCGCTGCCTGCAGGGTCTCCTGAACTGAGGTGAAGGGCGGTGGTCCCGGGGCCTCCCTTCTCCTTCTGCCAGTGGCCGCAGCGGCCCCCCAGCCCTGGAGTGTCGGGGTTCCAGGGTGGGGCCTGCCGGGGCCGGGCGTAACTGTGCAGCCAGGTTCTCCTGGAGGGGGCGGCGGGCAGAGGCTCACCTGCGGGTGGCGTTCAAGTCATGCTCTGGCCTTAGGAAGTGGTCCAGGAATAGGAAAGACCAGGTGACCTCGCCAGGGAGGGGACTGCGGGGCCGGTGAAGGGGAGTGTGTGTGTGTAGATGTATCCTTGTGTGTACGTGTGTAGGTGGCATGTTTATGTGGTTATATATACACGTGTGTGTGTATAGAATCTGATGAGGCTGAGACCTCAAAGGAATAGTCTTTACCCACGGAAATTTGTAAACTAGAGGCAACAGACAGGTTTGCTAAGAAGAAAGTGAAATTCAGCTTCTTATCTGGCCTCCACCAGAAACACATTGTGTGGAAATGTTTGCCACGAACTGCCTAATGATGAAATGAGAAGTCAAAGCGTAGAAGTGCCCGCACGCGAAAAGCCTCCACATCTGGTTAGCAAGGCGACATTGTTAGAAGGACTTGCCTTGCTCTTGATGAACGACAGAAGAGGGGAAGGGGGAGGAACCGCCTCTCAGGACAGCGCCCAGCTTGCGTTAGATTGGAAAGTCCTGGAAGCAGAATCCAAGACCATTAACTGCCCGGAAATGGCCAAGACAAGGGACATTTAAATGTGGCCTGTAGAGAGAGGACAGTGATTGATTGGAGCCAGCCGGGTGACTTTCCCCTGTTTTCCTCTTGGGACAATTTTAGTAATTTTTTATATATTGTTTACACTATAACAGTAACCACTTGTGGTTTTTTGTAACTGAACTTCAGGTTTCATATTATGCTGCTGAAGCTAACTGAACACCCTCCGCCTTTCCCCCAAAGAAACAAAAAGTGTTGTTGAAAGGAATTGGTAGCAGTTACCTCCCTAGGGAACCCCACCTTTAAGTAGAGGCAAGTGGGCATGAAAATACACAAAATGCACCTTCTTGCCACCCAAACCCCACCGTCTTTGAATTTTATAGACATAGAATATTTGATATGTTCTTTGGAGTTTATGGAATAGTAAATCTAAAATCCAGCAGAAAAGGAGGAAATTAAACTTTTTTTAATAAGATCTATTTCATTCAGAAAGAAAAATTATTTTTTAAAGTTTTCATTATTTTCACTTTGACATGTATGTAAGGATTGAATAATAGAATATGGGTTATGAAATGATGTCCATATATGTTCTTAGTGATGTAAAAAGCAGTTCTAATTTTAGCATTAAGTTTTAAAAATTTAGTTCAAGAATCTGGAATGGAATGCCATAGAACCACAGAAAAACTCCTAATAGTACTAGCATGTTGGTTTTGTCACCACCACAGCAGTAAGTGTTTAACAGGTTTTAGGCTTCAGAGTACCGTATTATACTGTATTTTATTTCATCTCAACAAGCATTTGCTGAGAGCCTGATATAGACCAGTTTCTAGAAAGAATAACACGGAGACCTTGACTTCCAGTTTGATGGGAAGATGGATTGGCATAGGATCATTACATGTTGATACAGAAAGGGCCCAGGATGTGGGACGCAAAGTGCTATTGGGTGCTCAAAAGAAGGAACAGGGAAGGGAACTGTGATCTCTTTACTGCACTCAGGAACAAATGGGATGTTGACAGGAGATTTTGCTGGCAGGCATGTCAGGCCAGACTCAAGGGACGTGTTTGTCTTGTGGGGTCCTGGAACTACCCGCTGGTAGAAGGTTTTGGAGCAGGGGAATGCCTTTATGTTAGGAAAGAAACACAAAAGCAGTGTAACTACAGCGTAAAGATGAGAATCAGACCATGCAGGGGGCTATTAAAATTCTTTCAACAATTCCTTGTGGGACCCCTCTGTGAGTCAGGTGCTGTTCTGGGTGCTGAGCTGCAGCTTGGAGAAGAGGAATAGAACTAACTGTCCCTCGTGCAGTGTGACAGTGCTGTGGTGCTGACAGGATCAGAAGGGCGGGAACTAAGGGGCGATATGCACAGGAAGCGGTGGGTTTCAGAAGCATTTCAGAAGAGGACCTACAGCACTTGTTGTACCATCAGACTTGGAGGAAGAGAGATTAGGAAGAATCAGGCGTAACACTCGTGCTCCTGCTTTGAATGACTAAGTGAAATCTACTCCCATTTTCTACATATTACTAAATAGCAAATGAAAATTCCATTTCTGGCATTTAAAGGTGAGGCTTCTCTCGCCCCATCAGTAGGATAGCTTCTTTATATTCTTTTTCCAGGGTGGTGGGTACAGTCTTAGAATCTTACTCATCCCCTCTAATGAACCCAAGCCACAATTTGCCAATAGCCAGCTGTTGTTTCTGACCAGGAAACACCTTTTCACGGTTTAAAACTGATTTATCCATCAAGGGATGGAAACTGTGCATTACTTAGTCCAGGACATTTAGAGAATGAGCCACCCTGGGGTCAGGGCCTAGGCTGACTCTGTGTTTTGCTCTCTTGTCCCACGTCCAGAGGGTGGAAGTCAGTAAAGGGCAGGCTTCTGTTTGGTCCACGATGACTGTGGAAATTAAAACCATCCTTTAGTGGAGTGGGCAGCTGCCTGCCATTGAGGTGTGTGACCATCTGCCATGGAAACCAGACAGGACCTTCTTGGATTGAGTAAGAAGTGGGACTGGATCATCTCTAAAGCCAACCTGGGAATGAGATTTAAGTCCTGTTCTAGTTTGCTAATGCTGCCAGAATGCAAAACACCAATGATGGATTGGCTTTTATAAAGGGGGTATATTTGGTTATACAGCTACAGTCTTAAGGCCATAAAGTGTCCAAGGTAACACATCAGCAATTGGGTACTTTCACTGGAGGATGGCCAGTGGTGTCTGGAAAACCTCTGTTAGCTGGGAAGGCACATGGCTGGCATCTGCTCCAAAGTTCTGGTTTCAAAATGGCTTTCTCCCAGGACGTTCCTCTCTAGGCTGCAGTTCCTCAAAAAATGTCACTCTTAGTTGCACTTGGGATATTTGTCCTCTCTCAGCTTCTCTGGAGCAAGAATCTGCTTTCAACGGCTGTCTTCAAACTGTCTCTCATCTGCAGCTCCTGTGCTTTCTTCAAAGTGTCTCTCTTGGCTGTAGCTCCTCTTGAAAGTGTCACTCACAGCTGCACTGAGTTCCCTCTGCCTGTCGGCTCATTTATATGGCTCCACTGATCAAGGCCCACCCTGAGTGGGTGGGGCCACGCCTCCTTGGAAATATCCAATCAGAGTTATCACGTACAGTTGGGTGGGGCACATTCCATGGAAACACTCAAAGAATTCCAATCTAATCAGCACCAAAATGTCTGCCCCACAAGATTGCATCAAAGATAATGGCATCTGGGGGAATAATACATTCAAACTGGCACAAGTCCATACCTGCAGGGTCAAGCTGTTGCTATAATTACTTCTCCTCTGGAATTAAGAGTGATAATATGGATCATCAGGAATTCAGATCTGGGAATAAAATCCAGGAATTTTTCCTTTTGATCTACCCACCAGGTAGCTCTTTTTCTTCCTTATTAGTAAAACCTTGGCAAATCCTGTGCTAGATTTATTCACCCTTCTGTAAGTAAGTATCACCTTTGCTGAGGAATGACACACTTCAGATCTTGACTAGTTGGATTGTTGTGAGAATGTTTGTTATTAGAAGCTTGGAATAAATGACTTAGCTCCAGTTTCTATAACCTTTTCAAGATGTGTGCAAGGATTTTTTAATGCATCTCTGGGTGTCCAATTGAAAGTAGCTAAAGCAATGCTGAAAACTTGAGAAGTCAGCTTTCTCTATCTTGGCATTCTCCCGATCAACATTTCACACATGCCCTGTATGACAATAACTCACAATGATGCCCCACAATATTCTGAAATTGTAAAGTGCCCTGTGAGTCATCAAAAATCAATTGAGCTACTTGTAGTAAAATTTCAGTTATAAGTGTTTGCATTCTTATATATGTCATATATGTAACCTCTTATTGACTGTGACTTTGAATTACAAAATGATTTTTCCTAACAGTTCTGGCTAATAAAGAGTTGACTGTAATTAGGACAGTGGGAGGAGACAGTGTGTCCATGAGGCTAGTAAGTGTGTTTGTGTGCGTGTGAGGGGTGGTGATTGCACCGTGATCTTGCTAGACGCCAAAGATCACTTTCCACTGAGTTTTTGAGCTGAAAGCAACCATGATCATCAGTTTGATCTGCTGGATAAGTGACTACCAAACCACCAGGTCAGGTGACTTCCCAAGGTCACCTGGCTAGTGGCTCCAGTATTTTTCTCCTGTCTGTCTGGCACAACCCGCTTATGTCCTCTTGTGCCCTCATGTAAGTCTAGGCAACCTAAGAGAGCTTGAGGTACGCTATAACATCTAGAACCAGAGTTAACTTTATTGTGATTATACCACAATAAAAGGCTTTGTAGGGAAGGTCAAGGAATAAAAATCTGATCCATTTCCAAGGGAATAGTTGATCTCTCTCTCTCTGAAAAACCATTAAGGAGAAATTTGCGTATAATAGAATGAAACCAAGCACACCTCCAGGTATCGGCTTACATTTGTTTTTTTACACTTATTAAATGTTTTCATGGCCCTTGCAAATTGCAGTATAATAATCGACTCTCTGAGCAAATTTAATGTTGGTAAATAAATGATACATATTAGAAGGACTTGAGGGTCTGTTGCCTAGAATTTTAGCGTTCCTCTGCAAAATAGGAACAGTTATTCAGTAAAACCCCATTTTTATGAAATGTTAGCCCCCAGAGCAGTCTATGCAAAAAGAATTTTGTGGAAGACCAGAAACTGGCTGTTTGCGCAAATTATTTGGGGGGGGGGGCTGCAGTTTATTCTAATCCCTCAGGTTAAGAGGGAACACTTCACCATTATACTTACTTCTTCTCTAAATGAATCGGGGTATGTAAAAGTTGGGTACTTATAAAAGGTTCAACATTGAATAATGTGCTTCGTCGGTGTTTTTTCACCTCATAGCCTTGCCTACCTCATTAAATAATTTCATGAAGACGTATCCCTTTGTGCTTGCTTCAGGGAGAAGTGCCGCAGGGCCTGCTGTCCCCTGTGGAAGTGGCACCGTCGCCAATTCCCTGGAAGTCCCTTCTGACCTAAATAAAGCCAGCAGATCCCCAGACTCGGCTCCAGAGGACACATGTGTTGCCTTCTGTTGGCATTGGGAAGAAACCTCACACTTCATTCAGTGCCTTTGATTTTACTTTAAAATATGGATACAAAGAGAGCAAATTATACAGTTACATCTCAGAGACAGTGTGCTTCTCTTCGCCTCTCTTCCAGTGACCAATTTTATGCCTAAATGACTGCAACTCAAAGGGGTCATGCAGGCAATAATTGTGCAGTGCTGGGGTATGAAAGCCGTGGCTCCCCTGTTAGAAACTGGTGCTCACTTCCCAGCCCTTCCTTTATCCCAGAGCCCATTGTCCCTACCTTTCACGGTGCCGTAGCTTTCTGCCTGATCATGGTTGTATAGCACGCGCAGTTGCTGAATACCTGTTTGTTGATTAGATGGATTTAAAATTGTCTTCTGAGGATAAGCATCTTGGAGGAAATAATACTAGGCTTTCTCAGGGTTCTCTCTGGACATTTGCTACTTTTTATCGTTGCAAAACTGTGTGCGTGTGTGTGTGTATGAGAGTGAGATGTATGTATGAAAGAGAGAAGTGTGCATGCGTATATGGGTATATGTGTACAGCCTTCATTTGTGTATTGTTTTATAGTCTGTCCCCATCAGTTCTTCATGGAAAAGGCTTATGCCCATTTTCATGAAGTGTGAAGGAGAAATGTTTTGCTGATAGTGTGTCCGGTCATTGGAAGAGATTTCTCTGTTTGTGCAGGTAGTAGGTAAGACAGAAGTGAGGTTGGCATGCACCCATCTGGTTTACATTTATATGCCCACATTGACTCTTCCACAAAGTAAAGTGGAATGTGTAGAAATAACTTCAGAATATGCAATAACTAAGCAAGATTTCTTAGTCTGTTTAGTGTGCTGTGAAAAAAATCCTGTAATATTGAGCCCTTTGTATTCAGTAGTGCCTTTATTATGTTACAAGGTTGAGCTTCGGAATCACCCTTGACACCTGACTGGGCCACTTGTTAAGTGGCCTTGGGTAAGCTGTGAAGCCATGCACTTGGTTTCTATACCTGTCAGATAGCTGTCTGGTAGGGTTTAGTGAAGATTGGAATCTGCACATAGATTCAAAAAGTGTTATTTTCCAGTGCCTCTGAACCAAAAGAGCAGAAATAAACTATTTTTATTCTAATAGAAATATTAGATTTTTATCAGATTTATTGAGATATAATTCACATAACATGCAGTTCACCAAAATATGAAATTTTAACTTAAAGATCTGCGTGGGAAAATTGATTTATGGATATTTGCCCATGACTACAACTATATATGTAGTATATAACATGTAGTATATAATATATGTCTCTATTATAAGAAACCCTCTTGAATTCTGCATTTTAGGATTCCTGATAATTGCAATATCCCCTTCTCATCCTAGCTCCTCATTTTATACACCCCACACACACATGTGTATGCACACACATGCTTACACACATATTTCCCTGAATCTGGGTATACCTTTTCTGTTTAAAAAGAAGAATCAAAAATGTTCAAAAACATGATTGGAGATAAAATAGGCAACTTTGGGAACAAGTATTAGCAATCACCAATGGATTTGTGGCTTTCATGGGGTCCCTCTTGCAAGGGGAACCACTGCATTTTCAGTCTGTGACTCTCCCACAGGACCTGCTGCCATGTCCCAGCAGCCACTCAACTGCCGAACTGAGAAGGGGGATAGCCCCAGTAAGAGCCCAGGAAGTGGACCCCCCAATCAGGCTGTCTCCAAACTGGACACCCCTGAGGAGCTGCTGCAGCAGATGAAAGAGCTCCTTAATGAGAACCATCAGCTGAAGGGTGAGCAGTGGCTGCCCTGTGCTCCTGCCTTCTCCCAGGCCTCCCCGAAATGCAGTCCCTGGTGGAGAGGCTTATAGGGTTGTAGGTGGACCCCCTTCACTCTCCCTCTGTTCCCTTGGGGAGTGGGGGGCAGAGTGCAGGATTTAGCTTTCAGTATGTTTACTTTTGGAAACAGGTAAGAATAAAAAGGATTCTCTGTGTCTCAGGGAAATAGCATAATGACTTGTAGCCCATTTAAAAAGAAAGGGACAGGCTTCTGTTCTCGTTGCAGTTAGACCTGGAGATGGAGAGGAAGCATTCTAGTATCTCGAGATGGGGCTTTTGGCAGGACCAGGATTCAGTCCCCTAATTGATAATAGTCTCTGTGTGATAGTGCAGCATGCAAATCATTATGTTCTTAGGACTTTGGAGGACAGGAATCGCCAGGAGAGCAGCCAGGGCTGCCTGGAGGCCGGGTCCCCTCAGCTGGCTGCGCCTTGGGCCCAGGCCGGGCAGGGCGGCTTCAGGTTCAGGGCTGCACGGTGAGGTGGGCTAACGGGAAGCTGATTCCTCGAATTAAGTCCCTCCCCTGGTGTGTGGCCCCCTCCCTCTGACCCTGTACAGAAGCCATGAAGCTAAATAACCAAGCTATGAAGGAGCGATTCGAGGAGCTTTCAGCCTGGAGGGAAAAGCAGAAGGAGGAGCGCCAGTTCTTTGAGATACAGAGCAAGGAAGCCAAAGACTGCTTGATGGCCTTAAGTCATGAAAACGAGAAATTGAAGCAAGAGCTTGAAAAGCTAAAAGGGAAACCTGAAAGGTCATTTGAGGTGAGCAAACTCATCAGTTGTGATTTTATTAATAATTGTAGTAGATTTTTATTTGTCTAGACTTCTAGATGAAAACCTTTCATGATTCAGGCTGGACTAGTCTCCACAGAAATGTTTTTGCTGAGTAAATCGATTGCATTTAAGGGCCGTGTGTAATCTCTATTGGCGGAAAGAAATCTGAAAAGCTTTAACGATTTTTGTGGTCAAAAGAATGATAAGATAAATGCTTTCTGTTCATTATGGAAGATCCAGAAGGACCTCTGGTTAGAACCATCCAATTGTTTTTAGATTATGACTGATATAAAATTATATGTTTAAAAAAATCCAATACCCAGAATTTTTACTTATTGACCTTATTCATCCTCTCAGCCTAAAATAGAGATTTTTTTCACTTCACTTTTTCCTTTGTAAATATGGTTGGCCAGTGTCATATCAGGATAGGAGACCATGGGGTTGCCATGAAAAAAGAGGGAAACAAGACCCCTTTTTGTTGACCCAAAGAACCTGGGAGCTGTGCTTACACCCAAGGTGAATGTTAGAAGGAGGTGTTAGTGGCCGAATGAATCAGAACACATTCTAAGCCCTGCCCTCCCCGAGGCTCACTAGGTGCTGCTCAGGATCTCTGTTGGCTCTTTTCTTCCCAACCAGCACCTTGCAGCCCTTTGTAGCATGGAGCACTGGTTTGGCTCATGAGAACTCATCCCTGATTGATTGTCTGGAGATTTTACCTTGAAGCTTTTTGATGTCTAATTTCTGGGATGGTTTTCTGGTTTGCTAATGCTGCTGTTATGCACAAATACCAGAAATGGATTGGCTTTTATAAGGGTACTTATTTGGTTACAAATTTATAGTCCTAAGGCCATAAAAGTGTCCAAATTAAGGCATCAACAAGAAGATACCTTCACTGAAGAAAGGCTGATGGAGTCCGGAACACCTCTCTCAGCTGGGAAGGCATGTAGCTGGCATCTGCTGTTCCCAGGTTGCATTTCAAAATGGTGTTCTCCAAAATGTCTCTGGGCTTGTCTCTCCTAGCCTCTTCAGCTCATCTGGCAGTCCTTTCTTAGTTTGTCCAGCGCAAACTCCGAGCTAGCATCTCTTAGCTTAGCATCTCCAAACGTCCTTCTGCCTGCATCTCCAAGCATCAGCTTTTCAACAGCCTTCTCCAAAATGTCTCTCTCTTACAGACTCCAGTGATTTAATTAAGACCCACCCTGAATGGGCAGGGTCCATATTTCCATGAAAGAATTTAATCCAAGTTCTAGCCCACAGTTGATTGAGTCACATCTCCATGGACACACTCAATCGAAAAATTAACGTCTGCCCTCACAAGATTACATTAAAGAATATGGCTTTTGGAGGGGCATGATATATCCAAACCAGCACATTCCACCCCCAGGACCCCAAAAAGACATTTTTTTTTTAAACTTCAGTCATTTCAATAACAATAGGTAAGTACAAAATCTTATCAGAATCAGTTACAGGCGTGGTTAGTCCTAAGGCAAAATTCCCCTCTGACCATGTTGACCTGTGAAACTTAGAAAACACCTCTGCTGCCAATTTGCAAAGGAAGGACAGTCATAGGATAAACATTCTCATTACCATAGAGAGAAACTGAAAGGAAAACAGTGTTCACAGGACCAAAACAGTTCCTAAAACCCGCAGGGCAAACTCCATTAGATTTCAAAGTCTGAGAGTCATTTATAGAACAAGGTTTTATCCTTGGGGCCTGAGAGAGCAGGAGTCCAACCCTTTCCAAGTACCTTCGTGGCAGCCCTTTTCTCTCCAAATGCTGGTGTGAGTATTCTCCCCAATAACTGGGGAATCTGCTCCATCCTCTCTGAGGCCTGGGGCAGCAGCACAGCTGGAAAAGAACAGAAACAGAGAAAATGGAAAGGAATAATGAAAGGGGATGATATGGAATCATCTAAGGCACGATAGGTTGTTTACAAAAGTAGTACAGTTGAGACCAATGTTCTTACTCGTGAGCTTCTATTCAGGAGACAGTGAAAGCATTCTGCTTTACTAGATTTAAATTTTATTTGAAGTGTTTCATTGTTGATAGGATTTATCACATCTGATGCTTCAACTTATCTTACATTTCAAAGAACATCAATTTCTTTGGGGGAGCTTGCTCACTAAATAATTTTGAGCTAGAATACCACAGAAAGATCACTGGGAATATATGAATAATTTTCTCTCCTGTGAAAGAAATTATCTTACGTTGTTTTCCTTCCTTGGCTCTGGGGATCAGAGCTGACAGCTGCTGGGGCCTGCCTCGTTGTGGCCAAGAAGGAAGCTTCCAGAAGCAGTTTGTCTGTTTGAGAGAGTCTGTCTACAGGTTTTCCTAAAAGATGGCAGTATTGGAAGAAGCTGAGATCGGAAGCTGGAGCCCTGGACAGTTTCTTTCGATGCATGTGATCAGCGGAAGCCAGTGACAAGCAGGGCTCGGGGATAAGGCGGGGTGCTTGGAAGAAACTCTGTCATGGTTCTTCAAAACCCTTGGGTATCAGCTTTCTTCCCCCAGACCTTGCCTCCCAGCATCCCCGCCTGCCCTGTGGCCTCTAGCTCTACTTGTGCCCTGGGCCATTTGAAGTGCTTTCTTATTTAGGGACAGTCTCGAGGCCTCACTCATGCCGGCCCATCCCTGTGGCTGATCTCTGCAGCCAGGTCACTGAGAATCCTGCCATGCCACGAGGGCCTCCCCTGTGCCTGTGCATGAGGGAGGGGAGTGGGGTGCTCAGGCTGGGCAGTAACGCTTCTCTCAGATTTCACTGACTTGTGCATTTCAGTTCTCTCATGAGAGGACTTCGTAACTTATAATGACACACATTGCTGGCCAGAAGTCATTAGATTTATGCTTCCGAGATTCTGAGATCTGTCATCAACCTGGGCATGTTTTCAGGGCAGTGGGATAGAGACTATCACAGCCAAGAAGGCTTTTGCAGCCAAAGGACTAAAGAAAGCACTGGACACGTTCTGAGACATGAAATTTTATTTTTGGGGCTTACCTACTGGGTGGGAAGTCAGCTGCTCTTAATGGCAGCGGGTTCAGAGCTCTATGTGTAAGGTACTCCGCAAAAGCAGGGGTGCCAGGGAGTGGTCTATAAGGGTTAGGACAAAGACATTCAAATGGGTATGGGTGGGGGGGTCTTGTGACGTAGGGAGGGATTGATAATAGTCAACAGGGAAGAGGGGAGAATGATAGATTATCTTGTAGATAATAGTACCTCAGGGAGTTTCAGGAGGGAGACAAGCTATAGATTACATTTAGCACCAGAGGCCTGATTTTACAAGGAGAGTAGGTCAAACTTTAACTGCCCTAGGTCACGCAAGCTGCTGTGGGCAGTCTCCAAGACACTTGGGGAAGGCCCTGGGCCCGGGGCTCCCACAAAGACATTGTGCGACTAACTGAAAAGCCTAAGAGGTAACTGTTTACAGGAGAGCCGATGAGTGTGCCCAAAGCGATGAAAGATACTAGCAAATAATGGACTTGGGATAGAGACTGAAGGGGATAAGCCACAGGAGTCCTGGTCTGTGAAGGAAAGGAGGGTGTCAGCGGTAAAATGAAGGGAAATTTCGAGTGTCTGGCAAGGTGTTTCATGGCCACATTAAGGACAAGTACCCTGATGGCCTGAGAGCCTAGTCCCAGCCTTAGTCCTGTCCTCTTCTGGCCCTCAGGCACTTGTTTAAAGCTCTGTTTCCTGCCCTTTTCCCAAGGTGACTTATAAAAATCCACTCCATAAAATGTCTTTTTAGAGGTCAAGAAAGCAAATGTGAAGGCCAAGTCTGGCCTGTGCCTGCTTATTTCCTGGTTCCACGCTAAGCCCTACCTTTCCTTACATTGTTTTCCTTCCTTTAAGTTTATATTTCTTGTGTGTGAGTCATGACCTAGAGAGATTGCAGAGGCTTTTAACCTCTCCCCGCAGACCCGGCTCTTTGGTTTCACTGTGAGTTGCTCTTCTCTGAGGCCTGTGATGGTTTTCTAGCAAAGGAA
>PVKY010004745.1:0-18688 GCA_004027775.1 Bradypus variegatus
GTCTCTCCCATCCTGGTCAACCTCTCTGACTATCACATAACCTAGCCTCCCGGCTCCCACCTGCACAACTTCCCACCTTCCTTGGGCACAAGCCCCTTGCCACTCTCTTGAAGGGCCTGGGACGTCCTCTTGGGACCAGGGCTCAGCAGCTGCCTTGAACTTGGGGGAAGTCTCCACACCCCTGGCTCAGCAGGCCTGGCAGGTCCTGGCTGCGATGGGGTTCGTTCGATTGATGCACTCAGGGCTGGAGGCTCTTCAGAGGGTTCTTCCTTTTTGGGGGTGTGAATGGGGACCTGGAAAGAGCCCCCCTGTTCCTCCAAGGTGATGTCTGCATGAGGGCAATTCTTGCCAGCATTGAAACTAAAATCCTGTAACAAAACATCCCAGTGGACCAGGCAGTAGTCCTTGGGCTGCGGACTCCCAAGGGATATGGGACAGGGGAAAGGGGAGAGTTAGGGCAGGAGTTAGGAGGTGAAGGACTTGGTGGATGAGCAAGGTGGAGTTTTCAGGTTTCCTTTTGGCATCCCCACCTGCCCGCAGCCCCGCCCAGCCCGCCTGCCCCCACCCCTTACCAACGGCCCCACGTTGCTGGACTCCCTCTGCGCGCCCTCCAGCAGCAGGACCACCTCCTCGCCATCCCTGAGCTGCTGGCCCTGCAGCCGGGCCAGGAGGTGCTGCGGCAGCACGCTCAGGAACTGCTCCAGCACCAGCAGCTCCAGGATCTGCTTCTTCGTGTGCAACGCCGGCCGCAGCCAGTGGCCGCACAGCTCCCGGAGCCGGCTCAGGGACGCCCGTGGCCCCATGTCCTCCTGATACTGGAAGCATCTGAAGAGCTGGTGGGCCACCTCGGGCCGTGGCCTGGCCTTGAGGAACTCGGCGTCCTGCTGGCCAGCAGCCTCCTCCTCCTCCAGCTTGACTGCCCCGAGGAGCTCTTGCTCCTGGGTGGCCGGGGCTGGTTCAGTGAGCATCCTGCACCTTGGGGCCGCCTCACTCCAGCTGCTCCCACTCTCGGGTCCTCCCCTCCTTGCACACCTGTGGAGCTGAAGACCCTGGGCTGAACCGAGGATCTGGGACCAGACAAGCTCAGACTTACCTGCTTGCTGCCTGCCAGGTCATTGGTGCTAAAGAAACCTAAATATGTGTTCCTGGGTGACAGCTCAGTGATGGCAGGACAGCCTCAGGACTCAGTTTGCCCAACAGGCCAAGAGGCAGAGAAAGTGACAGCTCTGTATTATCACCCCCGCCTGTTGCATTTAGAGCCTCACATCACTTTACCGCTGTGAATAAATGTAGCATCCCTGAGAGGGGACTGATCCGGCCTTCCCTGCCGCCTGACGAGG
Source organism: Bradypus variegatus (assembly GCA_004027775.1). Classification (NCBI taxonomy): domain Eukaryota; kingdom Metazoa; phylum Chordata; class Mammalia; order Pilosa; family Bradypodidae; genus Bradypus; species Bradypus variegatus. Next base: position 1,341 of record PVKY010004745.1, read on the forward strand.
CGGCACACACAGCTCTGTGGACCACAGACTCGGATCAAAATGTCTAATCTCAAGCCAACCAGACCATTTCACCCAGCATCCAGTTTAAAGGGCAGTGCAAAGTCCTGGAGGAAACAATCTAACAAATCCCAATGTGAGGACATTCCCCAAGACTGACTTGGGTTCTTCCGACACATTACAACCAACGTGTGAACCCTGACTGGATCCCTACTTTTTTTTTTAAGGGCCCTAAAAGACATCCCGGGGACCACTGGGGAAATTTGAATATGGAGGGGGTACTGAATGGTAGCTGGGATCGCTGTTAATCTCCTGAGACTGGAGGCTGGCCTCGTGGTACACAGGGACAGCATTATTCTTAGCAGATGCTGGCGGGTTTGGAAGTGCAGTGGCAGGAGGGCTCAGCCACGGGTCTGGACCCACAAGGCAAATGTGGCCAAAGGACAGCAGTTCTTGAATCTGGGAGATGGGGTACAGATGGTTGCATCCTGCTCCTTCAACTTCTCTGCATGTTTGGGGATTTTTAAAGTAAAAGGTCAGGGGGAAATTGCGGGCATGTGATGCTTCCCTGATCAGGCAGCTCGACCCTCACAACTTATGGCTCTGGAGGTGACTCTCAGAGGTCAAGGCCAGGGCTGCCCCGCTGACCAGTGCAGAGCTGAGCGCCCACTGTTGCAGCCTGAGGCCAGGATGAGCGGAAGGGGGTGGACGGGTCAGGTTGGACACCGCAGCCACCCAGCTGGAGCACAAACTGGAGCCCAAGCCGGGGCTGGTCATGAAAGTGGTGTTACCGGGAGGGGAGCAGAGATTTCTGGGAGCTGAGGTGAGGTGAAGGATCTGTGCTGGGTGGTTGTGGATGGGTCTCCAGGTGAGTGTGGGGCCTGCAGCTTGGGGAGGTTTGCGACAGATGTGACCCCCAGGCAGGCCCGGGCACTCCAGCAGCCTTTAGTGGATGCTCGGGAGGCGCGCAGGGACGCAGCTCTCTCCCGGAGCTCCTTGGGAGGAAGTGCGCGGGGTGGAGGATCCATATCTAAGGGGGAGCTGATGGAGAGGGGGTCCTTCCCTAATTTTTTTCCCCCAGTACTGCACCCCACCCCACCCCAGCCCGCACACCCTCTGGGAGGCACCCATCTCAGCCCTGAGCCGGGCGTGTTTCTAATGGCCACCAGGGGGCACTGGCTCCCCGGACAACAACCTCCTCCCAAGCCCACCCCCAACTCCTCACTCTAAGGGGTTCCCTGGGGGGGCTGGCTTTGCCTCCTCCTTCCTTTTTGGGGAGCCCAGAGCTATTGAAGGGGAACCACGCCAAGTTCAGTCCCACCCAGAGGGGACTGAATCCAGTCTGGCTCCGTTCATTGCTTCAGTGGGACCAGAGGCTGAAACTTTCCTGGACGGGCAGGGGTTTCTGCTGAAGAGCTCTGAGGCAATGTGACATCTTTTAACTCAGGCAGGAACTAGTTTACAGATACGCAAACCCAGGCTCCAAGAGCTCTCGGCCCTCCTGTTCTCCGGGCTCAGGACTGCCAGTGAGCCTCTGGCAGCCGTTTCCCAGTGGGCATGGGGGACAGGGGAAGGAGGGTGTGTGGGGCTGGAAAGAAAGCCTGGTGCACCCCGTCCCACCACTTAAGGGCAAAGACCCCGAGGTGGGTGTGTACGAGCACTGGCCGTTATCGTTTTCATTATTCCTGGGCAATAATAGAGTGACCACAGCTCCCAGCGACTGGCGCGTATTCCTGTCACCGGCCTGTTGTACAGCCCAGGGCCCCACGGCTCAGAGGTTAAGACCCTTGCCCAAGAAGTGGTGGAGCAGGGAGGAGTTGGCCTGGTCGAGAACTCTCGATGGCTTGTTGAGACCCCTCCACACAGACCTGGGCCAATCTCAGGTGGGGCGAGCAGGTGTGTGGGGAGAGCAGCGGCAGCCCCAGGTTTAAAGCAACGCCCAGACATCGTCCCAACCACCTGCCCAGCCTCCCCTCACCGCCCTCCCCAGTCTCCCCACAGCCGATCCAACCTGGCTTTTCCTTGCAGTTTGGCCTCTGGTCCTCTGTGGGGCCTTTACTTTTGACCCCGCAACCCCCACCCTGTTGGGGTCTCTCTGTGGGGCCCCACACACAGCACCCTCTCCCTCCCCTCAACCAGGGTCCCGCATGCCCCGGTTAGTTGAGTGTTTCTCCCCCAGGCCTGGGAGTGGGAACCGTCGGACAGGGTTCACCCAGCCCTGGAAGCTTCTTCATGGTTAGCAGAGTGACACAGAGGGACAAAAGCGCCCTGGCCGCTGGGAGAATCAAGGATGCAGGTAAGAATTCTGGGGTGGAAAAGGTCTTTGATAAACGTTCCCCCAAAATGGGTTTTTGTTTCATTGCTTTTTAGCAGCATAAGCAAAAAATCAGTGAAACAATTACTTCAAATCCATCACCCAGTAAGAAGAGCTGGCAGGGACGGAGGGCTTACCCCAGCCTGGGCGAGAAATGGTGATTTCTCCATCTGACAAATGCAGAGACCCAGCTCAGAGAGGGTGGGTGGCTCGCTCGGGGGCCCTGGAGCCCAGATGGGCTCAAATGCGAGAGCAGTGACCTGGACTGTGGGAGCCAAAACCTGGAAGCAGAAAGGCCCCGCTTCCCCCCACCCCGCCCTGGGGAGCCTCAGCCAGAGTGACAAGGGTGGAGCAGGAGACTGAGCGGAGGAGGGCGCCAAAGCCCGGCGCTCAGGCCCAGCCCCACAGGGTGGCCCGAATCCGCAGGTGAGATGCCGCCAAAAGGTTTTAGGAGGCGGAATTGGAGAGGCAAGCTGGCTGCCGGGGGTCTCCCCCTCCCCCCCACCTCTCCGGGTTTCCGGGACAAAAGCTCCTGTTAATATGCGCATTCTCTGGGGGGTGGCCTGGGGTTGGGAGGCCCTCCCGCCACCATCCAGGTCCATCAGGGAGGCGGGGTGGGCACCCCCAGGACCGGCCTGGGGTGCAGATCCTGCCAAGAGATGTACCCCGAGACCGGGAGAGCCCAGACCTGGGGAGAGGCCATCAGGGGTGTCCACAGACTGGGAGCTCCCTCTTTCTCCCCAGTCCTGGTTGGCAGGAGCCCCACACTGAGGGGGGTGGTGTACCTGTGCCCGTCCCCCAGGTACCCAAGTCAGGCCTGGCACAGACTGGGCTCCCTTCCCGGTGCTGAGCTCAGTGGATGGGACAGGTCAGTCCCCCTAGGGGCACGTGGGCCCTACTTCTCCCCCACCCCGCAGTGAGCGGGGCAAGCCCGTGTCACAGGAAGTCCACCGCAGGTCTGCAGAGCTGGCTGGCACTGAGCTCCCCAGCTCGGACCCTCCCCCATGTCCTCCTAAGCCTCTCCCAGCCCCCCCCCCCCCCCCCCCCCCCCCCCCCACCCAGTGCCTTGACCTGGGCCCCTACCCCTCCCCTCTCTCCTCCAAGCTGCCACTTGGGTCCGTCCCGGCGGCCTGCACCCCAGGCCTCCCTCCCACTCACCACGCGCGGTCCCTGCTGCAGAGGCAGGGGTGCTGGGGGGATTCTCTGATGGCCCCAGGGCCAGAGCCACCTCCGGCCAGTCTGGGGAAGCACTCCGGAAAAATGGAACAGGAAGTTCCCCGCCCCAGTCCCATCCAGGTGAAGAGGGGGGCTTCCTAGAGTTAACCCTAGAGCTGCCGGCTGGGGAGGGAGAGGGCGGGACCAGAGAAATAAAGACAAAGCAGCCATTCCAGATTCCATTCTGGGGGTGTGTCCAAATCAGGCCACAAGTGACCCTGGGGCACAGTCCTCTTTTCCTCACTTTGGGGACCATGGCTGCCACTTTGCTGGGTCTTTGCTAGGCATTCCATTCATTCGATAAATCTGCAGGTGCCAGGCGCCATAGTCAGGGGAGCTCAGGGCTAAGCGGGAGGAAGGAGGCCCTGCCCTCGGGGGGCTTCCATGCCAGGGCCCACAGCAGTGATGGGAAGAGGGGGTGCCCCACAACTGCTGCCTAAGATCCTCCAAGAGCCCTGCGAGCTGGCTTTAGTCCCAGCTTTACCGATGAAGAAGCAGGGGCTCCCCGAGAGCGGAAGTGACCTTGTCCATGGCTGCAAGCCCAACTGGGCTCTCCCTTTGCTCCCACGTGCCTTTTTGGGTGCAGCCCTTCGAGGGATCTGCGGCACCCCCTGTCCTGGGAAGCTGGGGCCACCTGCTCGGAGTCCCCGGGCTGGGCGCCCCTCGTGGCCCCCTGCCCGGAAGGAGCTGGGGGTCCAGCCCTTGCCCGCACTCGCGCTGGCTCCGGCGCGAGGTCGTGGTTGTCCTGCACTTGCGCCGTCTAGTGTCTGTCTGCGCTCGACGACAAGCTCCCTGAAGCCCGCGACCGCCCCTGGTCAGGACGGACCACGTGGCTGAGCGGCAGCCCGGCGGGGCCACCGCGCTCCGAGGGTCCCCGCGCCAGGAGCTGGGGACTCGCTCTGTCGGGCCACTCCTCACCTGCGGCCTGGTGGGCGGGGCGGGCAGGAGGGGGCGGGGCTCCGCTGAGTCTGGCCCAGCCCCCTCAACCCGACCCCCGACGCAGCCCCTGCCGGTCCCCCTAAGGCTGGCCTGCGCCCCCGTGGCCGTGGCCCTCGAGGCCGTCGCCCTGTACCTGCTCCAGGGGGAGTGTGGCCGGCCCTTTACTTGAATCCTTTCGCTGTGCTGCTCAGAGCTCTTCCCCGACCTTCCATTGCTCTGAGACCTCAATCCAGAGAGCCCCCCGGACTTGTCGATCGGCCCCCGCCTCTCTGGGGTCTCAGCTTCTGCCCTCCTCTCTCGCTTCCCGGGCTTCCGCCCCTGCCTTTCGATGCCTCAACGTGCCCAGATGTCCCACCTCCCGGCCCCCTCCTGGAAAGGCCTCTTCTCCCCCTCCCCTTGCTGGTTCCTTTTCATTCTCAAATGTCAGCTCAGAGGGGAGACTGCCTCTGCCCACCGTGTTTAAAGCCTTTGCCGTCTTGGCCCTCTTGTTCTCCTGCCCAGCCCTGATCGCAGTCTGTGATGAGCTTCCTTAGTCCTCGTTACTGGGTTTTCATCTGTCTCTCCTGCTGGAGTGGGAGCCAGGCCATGTTTCTGCGGTGGCCTGTTCCCCAGTGTGTCCCCTCTGAGTATTCCATTCTAGGACCTCCCTCTTCCTGGGAATTCTCTGCTGACTTCTGTTTTTCCCTCTACTTCTCCGATTGCTTCTTCTCAGTCTTCTCCACCAGCTTCTCTTTCTTTAGGCGACCATCAGATGCCCGCCTTCTGCATCACCGCCTTCCCCTATGCCCCATCCACTCTCCTGGAGTGTCGGCTGGGCATAGTGATTTGATTCCAACACGTAAAGTACAATGAGGGGGTGTCGCTGCTGAGACTGGGTTACACAGTGCCTGTGCCTTCCATCTTGGGGACCCCCTCATGCTCCCTCTCCCCCTTGTGTGCCTGCCTTGTGTGTTGCCATGTCTGAGGCAGCTTATGCAGAGACTCGTGTGGCAGAGGGACCTGGGCAGCAAGGATGGCCTGGGCCTCCCACCTCCCCCAGTCGAGCCTTCCGATGAGACCATGGCTTGATCGCACCCTGGGATCTTCAGTCAGAGGCACCCAGCCTCCGTGGCTTGCAGAAACCATGAGATAAAAAGTATTTGGTTTTAAACAGCTTTATTAAGATATAACTCACATATCACACACTTCAGCCACTAAAATTGTATGATTCAATGGCTTTAGTATATTCACAGAGTTGTGCAGTCATCACCAATTTTAGAACATTTTCATCACTAAGTGTTTGTCTTAAGCAGCTGAGTTTTGGGACAATTTGTTAGGCAGCAACAGATTCATCTTCCTAGGTGGTTTTAGAGCTGCTGTGGCCTCTTTACCATCTCAGTGCCAACACCTCCGTGCTCCTGTTTGACTTCTCGACTCCTGTCTACTTGACCTTGCTACTTGGATGTCTCATAAAGGCCTCCAAGTCTTCACGTTTCAGAACAAGCTCATGCAGCCATTTAAAGGTAGCTTGGCAAGAGCAGGCTTTGTTTCAGTTCACTGCTGTCTCCCCGGTGCCTGGCGCATAGTAAATCCTCAATAAATGATTACTCAATGACTCTTCCACATCAGACCTGTGTCATTTCCAGTATTCTCTATTTTGATAAAAGTGATACAATCTATCCAGTTGCTCAAGCCAGAAATTAGGCTTCATTCTTGCGCCTCCTTTACCTCATTCTCTCTTTCGTCAGTCTCCAAGTTCTCTATCCTAAATATTCTTCAAATCTGCCTGCTTCTCTACCTCTACTGCCATCACCTGAGCCTGGATCACCATCATCTCTTCCTGGGTCACAGAAATAGCCTAACTGGTTTCTCTGCATTCACTTATTTGTTTTATTTTTTAATTGGTTTTTTTTAATTAAGTACAGCATACATGCAGATGTGTGCACAACACATAAGTGAAGAGCTGGATGATTTTTTCCCCAGGTGAACTCAGCCCTGCAGTCAGCTCTCTAACCAAAATCAGAACCTACCAGCCCTCCAGAAGTCACTCTCGTACCCCCTTCTAGTCTCCCCTCCCCAGAAGGCTAACCACGACCCTGACTTTAAAATGACAGCAGATTCATTCTGTCTGGTTTTGATTTCCATGTAAATGAAATCATGCAACATGAATGCTGGCATCTGGCTTTATTTGCCTGACATTGTGTTTGATGCTTGTCTGTGCCCTCTCCCTGCAGGATGGCATTCCCCTGCATTGTTCCAGTGTGTTTTTATTCCTTCTTCTATGGCTGGTTTTCAGTTTGGGGCTACATCTAGTGGCTCTTGCATATGTCTGTAGTGACCATATGTGGAGATACTATTGGGCATGTTCCCGAGAGTAGAATCGCTGGGTCAGAGAGTATATAGATGTTCAACTTTAGAAGATACTGCCAAATACTTTTCCAGAGAGCTTGTATCTATTTTCCCTCCCACCATCTGCATTCACTGTTGCCACTCTCTGATCCATTCTACACGCCCCTGCCAGGGTGTTGCTTAAAATGCAAAGCTGAGCACATCACTTCCCTGCTGAAAACCCTCCTGTGGCCCGAATCCATGTTTCATGTGCAAGACTCTGCATCATCCGGTTGTTCCTGCCCTCTCCAGGTGCACCTGGCCCCATTCTTCCCTCACCGCCTCCACCCCCGCTGTCCTGGCCTCTGAGGGACTCCTGGAACTTGCCCAGCTTCCCACCTCAGGGGGCCTTTGAATGGCTGGACACTGTGGGGAAGCTTCTGATACCTGGCCAGTTCCTACTCATGGTTAGGTTCTCTTTTAAACAGCACTTCTTCGGGGAGAACTTCCCCAACCCCCACCTCCAGACTAGGTTAGGCCTCCTCTCTATTTTCCCACCATGCCTGTTCTTCATAATACGCAGCATGTAACACCCACATCCTCCTTGGACTGTAGGCTCCAGGAACGCGGGGATGGTGTCTTAGTTTGTCAGGGCTACTGTGAAAACTACCACATGCTGGCTAATTTATCAGGGATTTACTGGCTCACGGTTTTGGAGGCTAGAAGTCCCAAATCAAGATGCTACCAGGCCATACTTTCTCCCCAAGTCTGAAGCATCCTGGTCTGTCTTGCCGGCAATCTTGGGGTTCCTTGGCTTGTAGATGCACCTGTGCCTAAATTACATCACCACCGGTCTCCCTTTCTCTGGCTTCTACATCTGTGTCCAATTCCCTTTACTTATAAGGATTTTAGCCATATTGGATTGTATCCATTTCCTAGCTGCTAAAACAAATGCCATCCAATGGGGTGACTTAAATGACAGGAAATTATTGACTGATGGTTTTGAGGCCAGGAGAAGTCCAACTTTGGGGCATCAGCAAAGTGATGCTTTCTCCCTGAAGACCGTGGCATTCTGGGGCTGGCTGTTGGTGACCCTTAGTCTGTGGCTTTTCTGTCACATGGCAATGCACATGGCAGCATCTTCTCCTTTCTCTTCTGAGCTCCATTGACTTCTGGCAGCTCCCAGAGGCTTCTCTCTCTGTCTTCCACCCTGCCTATGAAGGACTCCATTCTCCAGATTAAAGCCCAGCCCTGGCTCAACTGGCCATTCCTTAGCAGAAGTGACATCTGGAGATCTTATCGACAATGGATGGACACCCACAGGACCAGGGGTTGGGACCGGAACTTGCCTTTTTTTGTGGGACATGATTCAATCCCCAACAGTCTGCCCTCTGAACCCCAAGAAGACATGTTTTCCCCACATGCAGAATACATTCATTCCAACACAACTTCCCCGAAAGTCTTAAGTCATTTCAGTAACAGTGCTAAGTACAGTCTCATCAAAATCAGTTATGGGTTTGTAGTCCTGACGCAAAATTCCTTTGACTGATGGATCTATGATGACTACAAAACAAGTTATCTGCTTCCAGTATACACTGGAGGGATGGGCATTGGAAACACATTCCCACTCCAGACAGGAGAAATTGGAAGGAAAACTAGGGTCATGGGTCTTCAACAAGTTGGAAACCCAGCAGGGCTAACTCCATTAGCTTTCAAGTCTGAGAGTCGTCGGGGATGGATGTTTCGTCCTCTGGGCCTGATTCAGTGGCAGCCCCACCCCGTCCTTGCACAGGGGCTCGGCCCTCCTCATTCAAGCCCTGGGATGGCAGCGCTCTCCTGGAACAACGGGGTGCAGGCCCTTCCCCTCCAAGCACAGGACAGGCCGCCTTTTCCACGCCAATTCTCTTGGTCCTCCAGGAAGGCTGCTCTGACCCAGCCACCCAGGTCGTATTTGTCGCTGCGGGAATCATGCTGTGTTTGCATCTGTGTCTCACTGCTCTCACTTCCCTGAAGGTGGGGACCGAGTGTGCTGAAATCTGCTCCGGTCCCTGTGTTACACAGCGAACCCTCCAGAAAGATTTCAGCACAAAGGAGGGACTCCACCACACCATCGCGGTTGGCTTCTGCGTCCGTGGAGGAAGAAGTGACTTAACTGAAAGGGAAGGGAGTGGAGCTGGGCGTGAAGAGCCGGGCCCTCGCGGGGTGGAGTGGTTGCAGCAGGACTTTCTGTAGGAAACGAGGACGGCTTGAAGGAGGGGGAGAGGCGCCCCCTGAGGTCTTTCTAGGCTTCCGTGCAGGTCTAGGGGCGGCCGGGCCGTGGGAGGCCCCCAGGCCCCCAGGGGCTCCGAGGATCCGGTTCGCAGGTGGGAGGCCCCGGCCTTGGCCGCAGCGAGCCCGGCCTCATGCTGCCCCCTGGTGGCCACGATGAGGTGTGGCCACCGGGGACACCCGAAGAGGGGTCCGGGAGGGCGGGCAGGGGACGGCTGGAGGGCAGGGGAGGGCAGGAGGACGTGGCCTTCCGGGCCCGGGGCACTGCTCTAGGTATAGGTGGGGGAGGAAAAGGACCACTGGGCTTTCAGCCCCCGGCCCTCCTCGGCCCGGCTGGGGTGACCTGGGCCGGTCACCTCTCATTGCGGAAACCCCCGCTGCCTCCCGAGTGCTGAGTGAGTCAGGACCCCGGCTTCCCGGGTGGATTGTGAAGGCGACGGAAAATAACGTTTGCGAAAGCAGCAAGCCCTTCAGCGTGATAAATGCAGATGACTCTGTCCCGGCACCAGGGGGAGCCGGAGAGAGCAGAGTCCCTGAGAGGGATGGGTTGGGGGAGCAGCCGTGGGCATAAGCCTCGTCCAAGAGAAATATAGCGTTATCCTCGGCTGAAGTTTACAATGTCCTGGCAGCCACACTGAAAAGGTAAAGGGAAACAGGAGAAGTTAATTTTAATAATAGATTTTCTTTAACTCATTATGTCAAATATCTCAACATGTGATAAACATACAAACTTTTATTGACGTATTATTACACACACACACACACACACACACACGTAAATCGACACAGTCCGGTGTGTATTTTACACTTTCCGTTCTAGGTGCTGGAGAACTGCAGGCGGCTTAGGGCCAGTGTTCCGGACAGCCCAGCTCTGGAGCTTCCTGGGAGGACAGGCTCTATTTGTGGTGATGGAGGATGAGGGGGAATAACAAAAGGAGGCGGGCAGGAGAATAGGGCCCATTGAGGATGGCCTTGGGTCTCCTGTGGAGAGCACTTAGCTGCTCACCGACAGAAGGGCAAGGGGAGGTGGGAAGAGGAGAGGGATCGTGGGGGACATCAGGGGAGGGACAAAAATGGAGCCAAGGAAAGCAGATTTGCGGCTAATTTATCAGGCTGTGGGGCACGTGGTTTGCCACTCTGCAGAGGTCTTGGTGAGGATTTGGGGTCTGTGCTGGATGGTCAGCCTGGGGAGACTGTGTTGGATGAGGACTTTGAAACATCCCCCCCCCGGATCAGCACATGTCCCCGTCAAGCACCCTAATTCTCTTACTCGGCCAGCCCTTATGGTTCTTACTTGACACACAGCATAAAAGGTCTGCGTTCCAGATTCTTGACAAAGAACAATGAACTTTTTACTTTCTGATTCTCTCCCCGAACTCTGTTACTAAAAATCATAATTCACAGAAGAATGCTCATAGAGTGTGCAGTCCATCCATTTCCTCCAGATAATTAAATTTTATTGATCTGAGACCTTCAAAGAGCTCCACAGCAGGTGAAAAGACCCCGTGCTGTGCGCCACCATAAAGCCGGGCAGCTGAGTGAGTCTCTACAAAGCCAGTCACCTCAGGGACGCGTGTGTGGACAATTATGCTAATACTTAGGAATCTGCTTATTAAAAAGGCAAATAGGCTGAAAGGGCTGCATGGGGCTAGATCCCCCCAAAAAATGGAAGGTTGAAGATGCAAAGTAAGCTGTTTATCCCCCGAGCGGTGATAGCAGGCATGAACATTGCACATGCGGGAGAACTTGGCAGAGGAATTGTGGAGTCTAAGCAGACGGCTTAGGGAGGAATATCCAAGCTACTTACCGGGAAGACATTAAGAACGCGGAAACGATGGGAAGTCTTGTTTGCTGTCCAAGGTGCTGGAGAAAGAGAAAGAAAGCAAGAAAGAGAAGGTTCCAAAGACATGGCTCCCAGAGGCTAGACCTTTACCATAGGAGGCTGCTTATGTAGGAGATGGTCAGAAATGCCAAGGGAAAGGAAGTGAAAACAGGAACAGAAAAAAAAAAAACCAAAACCAAAACAAAACAAAAAAAACAACCCAGCATTGTCTGTTCAGAATGGATGAAGGTCGTAGGAGACGGATGGATTTGCAGGGAAGATGTAGTGGTTAAGTCACCGTCTCAGGAATAAGCAAGGCTTGAGGCTGAAAGAGGCTTCTGTGTTTGGGATTTTACTGCTTTCTTCTCTTCATACAATTTTAAAAATTGAGATATTAGTTATATACCAGAAAATTCACCCCTTTAAAGGGTACAGTTCCATGGTTTTTCATATATTCACATAATTGTGCAGCCATCACCACCATCTAATTTTAGAACATTTTTATGCATCACCCCCAAAAGAAATTCCCTACACCTTAGCAGCCATGTCCCATTCTCTCCAACAGCCACCCGCCAGCTCCTGGCCAACCCTTAATCTACTTTCTGACTCTATGGGTTTACTCATTCTGAACATTTTGTATAAATGCAGTCATAGAACATGTGGCCTTTTGTCTTCTTTCACTCAGCCTAATGATTTCAAAGTTCATCCGTTGCAGCATGTACCAGCTCTCCATTCCTTTTGATGGCTGAATCATATTCCCTTGTTGGATAGAGCACATGGAGTTTAACCATTCATCCATCGATGGACATTCTGGTTGATTCCACTTTTTGGCTACTGTGAGTAATGCCACTATGAACATCTATGTGCAAGTTTTTGTGTGGACATGTGTTGCTTGTTTTATAAAAGCAGAGGGAGGTAAAAGTCTATTAGGTCTGAACCCTAAGGAGCTTTTTTTTTTTTTTCCTAAGGAGCTTTAACCCAAGAGATAAAACAACCAGTGAACTAGAAAGACCCTGTGCTCTCTAGGAGCTAAATAATTTCCATTTCAGCTGTCATTCTTCTGTTACCATGCTAGCTTCCCCTGGGCAGATCCCTTACCTCTCTGGACAATTACCCCTGTGACAAAATAAGGGCTCATTTATGTCACAGATGATGGCAGGTTTATATGATACAGAAAGACAAATTAAAATGGAACTTAGGGGGAAAAATCTTGATGTTATTTCAAGTCAAAAAGGGCCAAAAAGGGGAGAGAAAAGGCCTAGACAAGTGCTGGCTTTTCCATCAAGGGATAGAAAAAGGAGCTGAAAAAAAAAAGAGATTTAGTTAAACTTTAATTAAAAAATTAATTAAAATTAAATTAAAAAAATCCATTCCTCAGTTGCACTAGCCACATTTTAAGAGCTCTGTGTTCACAGGTGGCTAGCATCCCTCTAGAGCATTTGTTAAGCTCCATTCCATATCTAATGCTTGCTTGTCCAAGCTGGAAAGAACTTTAGAAGTTGTCTAGTCCAATGGTTCTCAAACCTGGCTTGACCAGAATCAGCCGTATGCAGGCTCCACATCCTGGGATCTTGATTTAACTGATATGTGGTGACGTCCATACATCAGAGGTTGTTTTGAAACCTCCTCTGTAAATTTAACTGAGCTGCCAGGGCGGCTTCTTAAACTTGAGCATCTTTTGGAATCACTGGGAAGGGCTTGTTAAAATGCAGATTGCTGGGCCCCACCCCAGGTTTCTAACTCGGTAAGCCCAGGGTGAGGCCAGAGAATTTGTGTTTCTGACCAGTTCCCAGCCAGGCTGCTGTGGCTGGTCCAGCGCTGGCACTTGGAGAACCAGCACCCCAGTCTCACCTCTGTTTCATAAATGAGGAACCCGAGTCCCAGGTCTCGATTCTTACTGGGTCTTATTTCCAATTCTGGTTCTTGCAGCCAGTTCTGTCCGACCGGTTCTCCCTTTTGAGACGGTTCTGCCAAGCATTAGCAAAGACCAGTGGAACTGATTTTCTAGAGAGACTAAAAGGGTCAGGGATGGTCCCAGGCCCATGGTCTGTGTACAGAGGAATGGGAGAGTCAGAGACGAGCCTATGGAGGGAGCTTGCCCAGGTCTTCAGGTCAGGGATGATGCAGGTCCCAGCCCCAGTCAAGTTGGTGGCCGGGAGGGGTTGCGGATGTGCTCTCTTGGGCTTTTGAATGGGGACTGGGAGACCCTGGCTCTAATCCCAGCTCCCACACCTGGCTGAGGGAGTGTGGGCAGGTGGCTTCACCCCTCGGGAAATGGAAATGAAGACCTTGGGACCTTGCCTGTGGTGGGAGTTGTCCAAATGAGGAGGTGATGCAAGCAGAAGTACTTTGAACAGTGGGAAACACTATAGATGTTTTAGGTGTTCTGGTTTGCTAAAACTGGATTGGCTTTCGTAAAGGGGATTTATTAGGTTACAAATTTACAGTTCTAAGGCCATAAAAGTGTCCAAACTAAGGCATCAGCTAGAGGATACCTTCTCTGAATGGCATCCAGAACACCTTTGTCATTTGGGAAGCCATGTGGCTGGTATCTGCTGGTCCTTTCCTCCCAGGTTACATTGCTTTCAGCTTGTGATTACAGTAGCTTTCTCTTTAAGCATCTGTGGGTTCTCACTTAGCTTCTCCAGGGCAAACTCTGGGTTTTTTTCTCTTAGCATCTCCAAACATCTTTCTGTCTGCATCTCCAAGCATCTGGGTCTGTATTGGCTCTGACTGTCTCTCTCTCCCTGAGCTCTCTTAAGGATTCCAGTAAATTAATTAAGATTAACCTTGAGTGGGCAGTGTCATGTCTCCATGGGAATAATCTAATCAAAAGACCCCGCCCACAATATTTCTGCTCCCATGAGACTGGATTAAAAGAAGATAGGTTTCTATAGGTTACACAACAGATTCAAATGGGTGCAGTTGTTATTTTTTAATTGATGCAAAAAGGTATCAAAATAGGAAACTGAAGTGTGTGTGTGGGGTTCTGGGCCTGTTGAAGATGGCAGTTTTTGCTTCTTCAATGGGGAAAGTGGGAAAGTTGAGATATGTCAGGACAGTGGGTGGCCCTTTCTGGCCTCCTCTGTCTCTGCCATGCTCTGGGATGTGACCCAGAAACCCATCACTGAGCACAAACTCAGGCTAAGATGCCCACCCATCTCCTTGTACCATCCACTGAACAGGGATTGCTGGTCCCAGGTTCCTGGATTACGCAAGAGGAGCCATGGAAGTGGACACTGGAAGAGATGCTGGGAGAGGGCTGCTCACATGGGGGATGGAGGCTGGCAGCTGGAGCAGGGGCTGCAGGGGAGATGTGTGCCTGCTCCCTCCTCACCCACTTTCCCAAAGGCCTTTGCTCATTAATCTGCCAGTCCTGAGAGAGGAAGTTGGCATGGAGCTGGGAGCAGGGGGCCCTCAGCGTTACCTCTTCAGAGAGGAAGTGCAGGGTAAGGTAGAAGGAGAGGAAAAAGGAGAAAGAGTTGTGCGGGTTGGAGCAGACATGGATAAGGGGAGAGGGTCACCTGCTCACTTTTCTTTATTGAACAGTCAAGTCTGGTGTGACTTTAGGAAATTTCACCATATACATTCCGTATTCCATGAGAGGATGCCAGCTTAATTTCAGGGAAATTCCAAATGATGTTGGATATTTGGTCTCCCTGACGGACACCTGAATCTTCAGTTTCTAAGACAGCTGAGTACTCCCCCAACCTCCGGGCCCTTCCAGCCCCGAAGTAGCTCTGCCCTCATGGTAGTTTTGAAGCAGAAGCCAGGTAGGGTCCACTTCCCAGTTCCCCTCTCCCCCAGGGCCAAGTAGCTGGGCCATCTTGCCAAGGTTTATTCTGCCTGAAGAGACTCAGAGACTAAATAGGAAGAGTCTTGCCTTCCATGGGGATGGAAAGAAATGCCAAGTTCCTGTCCCCACACCCTCCTCCCCTCCCTGCTTGGCCTTGGCAGAGCACAGCTGGGCACCTCCCTTCTGGTCCTCGTGTGGGACTGATTCCTGGAGTTTCTTACTCTGCCGTCTTCCCACAGTCCTCTCCCCAGAACTGATATTTGCCCGATGGTGTTCTCATGATCAGACTCGGGTTATGGGCTATTGGGAGAAATTCCACAGGGGTAGAGTGCTATTTCCATCGCATCATTCCAAGAGTACATGTGACCAACCTGACTTATCACTGTGGATGTTAACCTTGATCATCTGGCTGAGGTAGTCGTTATCAGATTTCTCCACTCTAAAGTTCCTTGCACCCCCTTTCCATAGTGTACTCTTTGGAAGGAAGTCACTCTTGCAGCCCATGCTTAAGAAGTGGGGACGTAGGCTCCTGTTCCTTTAGGGTGGAGTAGCTACAAAAAGAATTTGGAATTCTTTGATATGGGAAATTTCCCTTTTCCCCCTTTATCTATTTATTCAATAATTTTATTTATATAAATATGGGCTCATGGATATTTATTTTATATTTTAGATTATAATCCAGTACTACTTCATTTATTTTGCTCAGATTGTTCCAGCTTTTGCCATTGGGAGCTTTGGGTTCATTCCCATGACCGTTTCTCACAGCCCATCATTATGTTTTTTGTTTGTTTGGTTTCTTTTCTTTTCTTTATTTTTTAAAATACTTTCTTCCTTTCTGGTTGCAAGATACTCTAGGTTCATCTTATATATTTCTTGTCCCAGTCTTAGAATCAGCTGTTTCTCCAAGGAGCCATGTTTACCTTTATTGGCTTTTTTTTTTTTCCTAACATTACAAAGCAGTTACAAAAATAGAAATAAAAAAGGTGAGATAAAGTAAAAAACATAGGGAAACTCCACATTTTTTCACACACAATAAAGTAACAGTGAAGCATAAAAGAGACCCCATGAAAGAAAGACCATGTGACACATAGAGACGGGAGCCTGAGGCTGGGAGAGGGAGACAGCAGTGGGGCGGAAGCTGACACCACCAGCTGGGAACAGCATCAAGCATGGGTGGCCTGCTGTCCCTGCCATCTGCCCCCTGGGGAGGGGCCTTGGGAAGGGTCCTCAGATGCTGGGCCACCAGCTTCAGTGCCTCTGGCTTGTGTATGAGTGAATGCAGCCGGAAACCCCACTCAACACGGGGATGCTTTAGGGATCAGGTAGCAGGAGGGGGCAGCAGCAGTGAAGGGTATTTTGGGAGAATCACAGTGTCCAGGTTTTCTCAACATGCACCAAGCTCTAAAGGAAAAGTAAATAAATTTACCCTAATTTCCACTTCAAAGACTAGCGTCCAAAGCTAGAGTGGACTTTGGCTTACTCTCCTTACCTGTCTGCACTGTAAGCTTGTCTTCAGCTCCCAGCTAGAGGCAGATGTCCTGAGTCTTGGGATGTGGGTGCACTGGTTTGAATGTATTATGTCCCCCAGAAAAAAACATATTCTTTGATGCAATCTTGTGGGGCAGACATATTACTGGATATTAAATTGGAACATTTGGATTAGGTTGTTTGCATGGAAATGCACCCCACGCAACTGTGGGTGATGACTCTGATTGGATAATTTCCATGGAGGTATTACCCCACCCATTCAGGGTGGGTCTAAATTAAATCACTGGAGCCATATAAATGAGCTGACAAACAGAAGGAACTCAGTGCAGCTGAGAGTGACACTTTGAAGAGGAGCTACAGACAAGAGGGACACTTTGAATAATGCACAGAAGCTGAGACAGAGGAGCTGCAGATGAAAGACAGTTTGAAGATGGCCACTGAAAGCAGACTTTTGCTCTGGAGAAGCTAAGAGAGGACAAACATCCCAAGAGCAACTGATAGTGACATGTTTGAGGAACTGCAGCCTAGAAAGGAATGTCCTGGGAAAAAGCCATTTTGAAATCAGAACTTTGGAGCAGATGCCAGCCACGTGCCTTCCCAGCTGTTCTAGTTTGCTAATACTACTGGAATGCAAAACACCAGCAATGGCTTGGCTTTTATAAATGGGGTTTATTTGGTTACATAGTTACAGTCTTAAGGCCATAAAGCATCCAAGGAAACATATTAGCAATAGGATATCTTCACTGGAGGATGGCCAATGGTGTCCAGAAAACTTCTGTTAGCTGGGAAGGCACGTGGCTGGCATCTGCTCCCAAGTTCTGGTTTCAAAATGGCTTTCTCCCAGGACATTCCTCTCTAGGCTACAGCTCCTCTTCAAAATGTCACTCTCAGTTGCTCTCGGGGCATTTGTCCTCTCTTGGCTTCTCTAGAACAAGAGTCCGTTTTCAACAACTGTCTTTAAACTGTCTCTCATCTGTAGCTCCTGTGCTTTCTTCAAAGTGTCCCTCTTGGCTGTAGCTCCTCTTCAAAATGTCACTCACAGCTGCAGTGAGTTCCCTCTGCCCGTCAGCCCATTTATATGGCTCCACTGATCAAGGCCCACCCTGAATGGGTGGGGCCATGCCTCCATGGAAATTATCTCTGATTAGAGTCATCACACCATTGGGTGGGGTGCATTTCCATGCAAACAACCTAATCCAAAC
>PVKY010004746.1:0-18712 GCA_004027775.1 Bradypus variegatus
TGCAGCGGATCATCTGGGGGCACGTCCCAACCTGTACCAAGTTCCCAGCCTCTGAGTGGGGCTGGGATTGTGCTGGGGCCGGGGACGCATTTGAGCCGTGCCCACTGTGGTCCCTGTTAGTATACAGACAGCCCAGGGAGACTGCCCCCAAAGGAGCCCACCCCCAGGAGAGCCCACCCACTAGAGGCGCCCACCCCTGGGGAACCCAGGCCTGTCTGCACCCGTCCCCGGAGGCCGGGGGGCTCAGCTCTGCCCCGTCTAGCACTGGGGCTCGGGCCTGCTCTTCTCCAAGAGGCCCCGTCCCTCCCCCAGCTCCCCCTCCTAGTCCAAATGGGGCCACCGGGCGGGATTCCTCTCCTGCAGGGGGGCGTTGGGGGGCTGGCCGTGCACCTGATGGATGGGCCCGGGCTAGATTTGGAGTGACAGCTCCCAGTGCTCCTGGCCCCGGGGACCCTCCACCCCCAGCGGGCCCTCCTGAGAGCTCCACGTGCAGTGCCTCAGTTTCCAATCTGGACCCCAGGGTGCTTTGGCCTCCCCTGAGAGGCCAGGCCCCCCTGCTCCATCTTCTCCCAGCCAGGGCAGCCACTACCAGCAAGGAGCGGGGCCTCTCCCATCTCACGAGTGATTAGCATCCACAATCACGCTACAAATAGGACCTTAATTAATGAATTTGATAATAGAGACTCTCTTTTCATGGAACATTAGCCCAAGTTCAAGATAATCAGCCTGAACACAAACTCCAGCTCTGCAGTAGTGCTCGCCGGGGGCAAGGACATAATTTATGTCAGACGAGGAGGTGGCAGCCCGGCTCAGCACCGCGGCTTCGTCGCCTCCCGACGGGGCCCGCCACCACATTGAGAGGCAGATCTTGGGTGGAGCCGTCAGCACAGACCCAGCGTTGTCATCACAGCTTCTCCGGCCTCCTGATCCATGTGGGTGGTGGCTGCTTCCTGGGTGTGGTCACCCAGGCTGGCTGCCACCTGACCAGGAGGACACAGCCACGCCCCAGCTTCCCACAGCACCCCATCTCCACGGACGCGTCACCTACAAGGGGTGGGGACGCCAAGACGAGTGCTCGACAGCTGTGTGGTGGAAACTGGCTGAGTGCAGTCAGCCCCCGCGACATGGGTCAGCGCCCGGCATGGCCTTGGGGACAGTGCAGTGCCCCAGGTCACCTGAGAGCAAGGGCAGGACTGTGAGTGAAAGACGAGGCTCCGGCGGTCAGCAGCCGGGTCAGGGGAAGGCAGGGTTGGGCCCACTGGACCCAGGGGATGGAACCGTGGCCCATGCAGAAAGCAGGTGGACCAGGCCGGCAGGCCCCGCCCTCCTCTCCGTCTAGACCCCGGGGGGGCCCCAGGGTTCTCTGCAGTGTCAGCATCTCTGTTGGGCAGACGGAAGCCTTGTCCTGCTCAGCACACGTTTCCTGCTCATGCCTGTGGCCCAGCTGGGGGTCACAGAGAGACCCTGCCCCACAGCATGGCCCGGAATGCCTCTGTGGAAGAAGCAGATGCTTGCTTTCGGGTCCTTTCATCGTAGGGGACGCGCTGGTGGGACTTGGGCTGACGCTCTCAGGGCAGGAAGGGGACAATGTACCGATTCCCTCTCGTGTTTTAAACCATCTATTCTCTTCGAATGTCCCCGCTGGGGCAGAGCCACAGGGTAGGCTGGGCCCAGGGGAGGAGGTGTGGGGTCACAGTCAGGGAGTGGGGGCTGGGGAAGCGCCCACCCTGGCAAGGCCGGGCTTTGCTCCCATCCCGGGAGGCAGGAAGCCCCACCCATCTGTTGGCGTCTCCCCGGGACCGCCTCAGTCTCCCTCACCTCAGTTTCCTTCCTAAACTGCGCCGTTGCCCACAGCTGCAGGCCGCGAGAGCTGATTATGGGGTCATCGGCCCCTCCGCTCCTCTCCACCTGCCCCTGGTGTCCCGAAACCAGCCAGGGGCTGCGGAGCCGCCGGAGTGGCCATCTGTCCAGCTGGGGGCTGACGTGCGCTTGGCGAGCGGCTGAGGAAGGTGGCTCGTTACATCGATATGAAAAGGCTGAAGCTCTTGTTGGGTCTGCAGGTCCTGCCGCTGGGTTTTAGCTAGATGCACCTGGCCCTCGGGGAGTGCTTGCTTTATTCTGGTTTCGACTGCACGGTCAGCTGCGCTCGGCCTGTGACATTTTTCTCTCGTTCGCTGTGGCACTCCTTTCCCGATATCCTCCTTGCCCACCCCCCAACCGCGGGGGAAAGGAAGACTCTGTGAAAAGAGGCAATCCCCTCATTCCCAAAGCACCCCCGCGGCCGGTCGGTTTGTGTGACGAGCGCCTCCTCTACTGCAAATGCTTTGGTTTACCGAGTCCTGGGTCACACAGCAGCCCCGGGAAGGGGTGCCGCCACCCCGATTTGTGAACCTGTCAGCTGACAAGCACAGGGCACCTTCTGGCTTACGGCCCCACAGCCTGGGGGGGTGAGAGGGTGTCTGGGTGGGCAATGAAATGGGAGGATTTGTGCAAGGTGTGGGGTAGGACTGAACGAATACCTGGAAATTACTATGACGTGTTGCTCAGCTGCAGACGGAGGAGAAGTGGGGAGCCAACAGCAGGCCGGCTCTTTCCTAGACGGTCGATATACAATCAGTTTCACAGCTGGATGTTGTTTCCGCTTGTGTTTTCCGTGCAAAATGGAAACTCTGCTGTTGAAACGTGGGGGTGAGGGGCGCCCCAGCCCTGAGCTGAGCCCAGGCACGTGAGAAAGGAGGCACCCCCAGCCCCAGGGCCATTGCAGGAACCTGCGTCTTCTCTTGGGGCCCCCTCACCGAGTGTGCTCCAAGAAGGGGCCTCTGCCACGCGCTCCCTCGAAGTGAACCTTGTTTGCCGCCTGGACATTGTCCTTCCCAGGGATCCTCCTGTTGACCCAGGATGGGTGGGAGGTGCTTGCAGGCCTTGGGCAATGCCCCCCAGCCCCCCAAGTCCAGCAGTTTGGGGCCCCCATTCCCCATCCCACATGCAGGGCTGAGGGACACCCCCAACACCCCCGTACGCAGGGCAGGATCCCAGAGGAGGAGGGCCGCGGCTGTGGAACTTGGAGTCTTAGGATAATACATCCTTTGTGGGAAAGATGTTAATCAAAGTTCTGGCGCTTCAGTGAGACCCGGAGAGTTCTCCGTGTAAACATTCAAGGCAGGAAAGAACAGAGGAGAGCGGCCTGCGGGCTGGGAGGGACGCTGACAGCTGCACCGCTGTCCCCAGCTCCCCTCAAATCCTGCAGCCAGGTGCTCCCAGGTGCTCCCAAGAGGTTGCCAGGGCAGAGAAGAAAGGTGGTGGCGGAAGGCAGCCGCTGGCCCAGAGGCCTGGCCAGAACCGCCCCCGAGATGGCCCCGTGCCCAGCGACCTTCTCCTGCTCCAGGGCCCCCGGAGCCAAACTGCTTTCCTGGCCCTTTAGCCAGATGTTCCCTCCCAGCTCTGCTCACATTTGTACAAATGCCACTTCCTCCCTTAAACCCCACACTCCTGTAATCATACTCAGAGTGGCTCTGTTTTCCCGACTGATCAAGCTTGGAGGGCGTGATGTGCTTCCAGAACCTCAAGAGCAGGTATCTAGAAGCAGCTCCCTGCTCTGATTAGCTCTAAAGGCGTTCGTGGCCCTGCTGCCGGCGCAGCTGCACAATAACCACCTAAGTGACCGCCGGTGGCCGTCTGGAGCCAAGGGCCAGATAAAGCCAGGCTCTGGTCCCCAGAGCCGCTGGGACCCACGGGGGCTTGCTCCTCAGTGGGCAGAGCACTTGGAGAAAGCTGTGTGTAACCCGGGGGCTCTGCATTCCGGGCTCCTGGCCCAGGAACGGAAGGGCCTGTGCTGGCCCCAAGGAAAGAAACCCTTATCTCCTGCAGCCTCGGGGTCGCCGCCCTGGAAGCCGGATCCGCAGGCTGAGCTGCCCAGACTCGGTTCCCAGCCCGGCAGGGCCTCTGGCCTTCAGTGACGATATGGGGTGGGTTGGGAGGGTAGGGCGAGGCCCTCGGGATGGAATGTGGGCAGATGGCAAAACCCAGTTACGCCTTGGATCCCCGGCTACTCCGGGCGTTTCTCACCGATCTCCCTCTCTCCTCTCCCTGCCTGAGAGAACCGTGGTGAGCTGGGCCAGGAGCTGCCTTCCGGGGTGGGGTGGGGGGTTCTGACCACCCTCGACGCATGCCCTACGCCCCCCACTGCCTTTCAACCCATGACCGGCACCAGCTCCTGCAGCTGTCAGGCTGGGGTGGAAGGCAGGCCACGCTGGCCCAGGCCGGGCTGGGGGACTCAGTGCCCTCACCGTGGAGCAGCTGGGGGTGGCGCTGAGTTTTTGCTTGGTTGCCTGAAGCACGGGCTTGGTGGCGGTCTCCATTAATGGAATTGGAATACGGATGGAAAGAACCCGAAAGCCTAGGGAAATGGGATCGCTGTCATGGATTTACTGTCCCTGACCTGCTCACCCAGCACCTGTGTCTCTCCGGAGCTCCCCAAGGACACACTGCGGCTGTTTCTGCAAATGGGGGGCCACGAGAGGTGCCGCCAAGTGTACAGGACGGCCCCCGTCACCAAGGTTACCTGGTCCCAAATAGCATCATGCCAGGGTCGAGAAAGCCCGGGTTCTGCAAACTAGCTAGTTGAAACGTGGAGTTCACCAGTATCCCAAATTCACAAGTGGTTAGCTGTTTTGTGGAGGGATTTTTCATTCCCATAGGATTCCTGGAATTCTGTATAGAAATTCTGTGGCAAGAGCTCCCCAGGAGTGTTTCAAATGACTCCATCTTCAACATTCTGTTTGAAGACACATTTTCTCTGTCTCCTGTATACAGCAATAGACCCCAAATAAAATGGAGCTCATGGCACCACGTTTGACAAGGCTACAAGAAGGTATCTTTTTAGTTTGAATTTTAATTATTGTAATACCAATGCAGTCCACAATCACAGCAGTTTTTTACCCAGTCGTCAGGAAGCTCTTTCCTGACATCATCCCATGAGGTCGCGATGGACGTCACTGACATTTTACAGGTGAGGAAGCCGACTTGGGAAGGCTCGGCAACGCTCAAGGGACCGAGGAGCGCACATTGTTGTGGGATTCAGGGCCCATTTCCAGGGTCCCGGTTCAGCCCCCCCATCCCCACGCAGCCATGAGCCTCCCGCCCAATTTCCGGTAAACCAGGAGGCCTCTCGCCAGTGGGGACCAGAGTGGGGTGGGGGCCGCCGCAGCTGCAGGAGCCACGGCAGCCCCCGTGGGGGTGGCAGCACCAACCTCGAGGATGGGGAGCACAGCAGGCCATGCTCTGCAGAAACTGGGCCTCCCTGGGGTCCCGGTAGAGATGGCCCCATGGCGCAGGGGTCACCCCAGCCGTTGAGTGGAAATGGCCCGTGGAGGTGCAGCCCCAGAGACGGATGCCATCCCTCCTCCCGCTGCACCCACGAAGCCGCTGCTCTCCACGCACCTGGCTGCCCTCTGGCTCCAGTGCTTGGCCCCAGGGAGCTGAAGCCGGGGTCCTCCCAGGGGAGCCCCCATGGGTGGAAGGCGCTGCTCTCCTAGCGAAGGTGTCTGTGAAGGAGACACACGTCCCTCGCCACCCCTCGGCTGCCAGCGTGGTTGGGTGTGGAGAGCCACCAGCTCTGCCCTGGTGCTCCTTCCCACTGCCCCCGCCACCCCCACCACCCTCTCCCCAGTCTCAGCTTCGGGCTTGAGAAGGAAACAGCAGCACCCACTTTTATTTTTTTTTTTTACAGTTTTTGTAATTAAGATTTGTTCACATACCATATAATCATCCAAAGTATATAATCTGTTGGTCACAGCACCAACATACAGTTGTGCATTCATCACCCCAATCTATTTTTTGAACATTTTCCTTACACCAAAAAGAATAAAAATAGTTATAAAAAATAAAAGTAAAAAAGAACACCCAAATCACCTCCCCAATTCCCCATTTTCCTACTCATCCATCCACACAGTGGATAAAGGGAGTGTGATCCACAGGGTTTTCACAATCACACTGTCACCCCTTGTGAGCTACATTGCTATACAATCGTCTTCAAGAGTCAAGGCCACTGGGTTGGAGCTTGGTAGTTTCAGGTGTTTACCTCTAGCTATTCCAATACATTAAAACCTAAAAAGTGTTATCTGTATAGTGCGTAAGAATGTCAACCAGAGTGACCTCTTGACTCCATTTGAGATCTCTCAGCCACTGAAGCTTTATTTTGTTTTATTTCACGTTCCCCTTTTGGTCAAGAAGATGTTCTCATTCCCATGATGCCAGGTCCCGTTTCATCCTCAAGAGTCATGTCCCGCCTTGCCAGGGAGGTTTACACCCCTGGGAGTCAGGTCCCACATAGGGGGGAGGGCAGCGAGGTCACCTGCCGAGGGGGCCTAGTTAGAGAGAGAGGCCACATCTGAGCAACAAAGAGGCACTCAGAGGGAGCACCCACTTTTCTCTCCCAGTTCCCACTTCTGTTGATGCTCATCAGTTGCCCTAACACCCACGAAGCCACACAGAAGATAAAGAAATATGAATGTGGACCGAACACGAGTCTCCATCAACCATATTGTGAGGTTGCTCAGAATCAACATTAACTTTTAACTCTCCAGGCACCAACTTAGGGAGCAAAGTCACCTGTCTTCTCCCAGAATTCTGAAGCACAATTGTGGCTTAATGTCTTTTCAGGAAATAACAAAGGGCTTTTTAAAAAATGGTGGATGAGCAGACAATCTCCTTTCTAAATTGGTCTAAGACAGAATAATTCAAACAATTCCAGGCCACTTGAAAGCTTGACAGCTGAAAGACATGCACAGTGTCATGATTTTGCATTTATGGTCAAAACAGCCCAATTAGGAGAGAACACTGGCATCAGTGCTGCCTTCCACATGGGAGCGTTTTGGGGTTTCTTGCTCGGTGACATCATCCCCCAGAAAGCACAGAGGGGGTTCCCCTCAAGGAGGTGGGCAGACTCACAGACCCTCTGGCAGCCACTGTGCAGATTATTAAAGCCAAGCCTGGGGGGTCGGCAAACCTTTCATCTCTCCGAGAGGCGCCGCAGAGATGTTTTTAAAAGGGTGGGACTGTAGGTTCCTGAAAATGAAGCTGAGGTCAAGGGTTATGGAGTTACTACGGCAGGAGCGGGGCTGGGAGGGGCCGGCGCTGGGGGTGGCGGGGTCACGGGGACGAGGGCTCTGAGGCTCGAGGGTCAAGCTCGGCCCCCTGGGTCACTCCAGAGGCCCCTCTGTCTGGGCCAGCACCCCCACCCTCTGTCCCAGGACACATCAGTGGCTGCGTGGACAGCCCGACCCATGCAGGGGAAGGCCGATGCTCTCGGAGTCAGGCTGTGCGGCCAGAGGGGTTCTGGGTGGCATTTGATCGAGATCCGCAAAATCCTTGAGTGAAAGAAATAAAAGGCTGTAAATAAAATAAACCGTTTTGGAATAGTTGTCCTTAACAACCATAGCTTTAAATTGAAGACTCTAGCTTGCAGGGAGCTTTGCGGCCAACTGGGGCTGCGAGGAGCCGGACGGAGGCGTTGGGCCATTTTCTGCCGTTCACGATTCTCTAGCAGGTGCCCGAGGGCAGAGCAGGGGCTCAGGCCCCCCGTAAAGCTGGCAGACGCCCACGTGGCCCCACTCGCGGGGCTGCTTCTCTCCGGGGCCCCATTCCAGGCCCGTCTCGAACGTGCCCACCAGAGGGTCCCAAGCCCCTCTCGCTCCACAGGGAGGTGGCCCCCGCCCCGTCACCCCCCGCCCACGCTGACAGCCCATCAGATTGGCAAAGGACAGCTTGGCCCCAGGTCAGCCTGCAAAAGCCAAATTGTCCTCTGACCTTGCCGACACGATTTCCCCATTACTCTTTTGTGTCGGAAAGAAATGGCTCGTAAATTGCCTTCCACCCCCCTCCTCCCTGTGTCGCTGTGTTCCTTCCCAGTTTCTAGCTGTGGGGGAGCAGCTACACAGCTCAGGTCGTGACAAATGTCCAACAATAAACCTGGAGCCGAGCCCCAGCCCCCCTGGGTTGGCTGCAATGCCCTTCTTTCTTTCAGATTGTTTTTCTGATTAGTGCTATACACACTTCCACAGCAAATTTGGAAAACACAAAGGGGTTTAAGAAAAAATAAAAATCATATGCGATGCCCTTGCTCAGAGAATAATTGTGATGCATTTGTCCTAATCGCTTTCTTTATGCATGTCTTTGCAATTCCTTCTTTGCACAGCGTGGACAAGCCTTTGGCAGGGAAACTGCTCCAGGAAGCCAGGACGGCTTTCTCGTGGCACGGCCTGCAGGCTCTCTTTGCAAGTTCTAGGCTGGGACGGTTGTAAATTCAGGGAGCACCCCGTGCGGGCGTCGGTGGTCGCCGGCCTCTGTCCACTGGTTCTCGCCTTCCAGGGCCCTGGGGAACTTCCACGGGGTCTGCCTGGGGAAGGCGCATGGTGGCGTGTGACCGAGCAGCAATGCTGGCAGGCAACAGACTGGGCAGGGGCTGCTCCGCCAGCAGGGACACCAGTGGTCAGGGCCAGGGTCAGCCAGACCCGGAGTTCAGCCCTCAAACAGATGGCCCCGGCCGGCCAGCGTCTGTGGCCGCGTGGTGGAAACTTCAAGGTAGTTATGGTATTTGAAAGTCAGGAGATGTCCTTACAAGTCAAGGTTGCTGGTGTCTCTTCAAAAAGCCGGAAGGCCTGGCTGTGCGATTCTCCCCGTTCAGCACAGGCTCGGCCACTCTCTCTCCTGACATGGGGCCTGGCGGCCAGCTCCGAAAACCTGTGGTTCTCTCACGGCCAAATTAAGTGAACCCTGCGTCTGCCTTCCACTCCCTCCGGGTCCTGCACCCCTGCCTGGCATTGAAGGCAGCCTGCGGGTTCTTCACTCGCCCTGTAAATGTCCCCCTGCTCCCTCTGCACCCAGCAGGCCCCACTGTCACGGGCCTGGCCACACTGGGCACAAACTGGATTTTGGTGCCATGTGGCCTTCTGAGAGGCCTGAGGAGCTGCATCTCAGGAGCGGCTCCCAGAGCCAGAGATGGGAAGAATCGGTCCAAGACTCCTGACCACCACCCTGTGAGCCCCCCAGGCGGCCCTCTGGGTGGGCGCACTCATGCCCACTGCTGTTCTCGGCTTGAGGGCACTGCTCACCCAGGGCTGCACCCTCTCCCTGGAAGCAGACAACGACCAGAGACCCATTCATGTGGAAGTGTAAAGCTGCAGCTCTCACCTCGTACGGGCAACTCCGAAGGGGCCCCAGCCTCAGAGAGGCCTGGAGCCAGCAGGGGCTCCCGGTGAGTGAGCACAGCAGCCCGACGCACCCCTGCCCAGCTGCACTGCCCCCCTCACAGGCGTCCGCCCCCTGTCTGCCACCCCAAAGCACCCTCAGGCACAGGCCCCAAAGCACCCCTAGCTCTCAGCCCTAAGGCACCCCCATCTGCCAGCCCCAAAGCACCCTGGGAGTGAGCCCCGAGAGGCCCACATGTGTTTCCTGCCTTCTGGTCCCGGCCTCAGGCTCTGCTCCCCAGACCCCAGCGAGTGGCCGCTGGTGCTCAGAGTGGGCAAGGAGCAGACAGGAAAGCGGGACCTCGAGGTTGCACGTGGGAGGGAGGGACTGGCAATGGGGCTGTGTCCCTGGTGGCGAGCAGGCAGAGACAGCCCCTGGCATGGTGGCCACGCTGTCACCCAGGCTTTCATGGGCATTGGGCAGAGATGGTGGGCAAGGGGAGCCGATGCAGTGGGAGCAGTGTGCCGGGCCTTGGAGAAGGGGGAGCAGAGACGAGCTCCACAGCGTGGGACTGGGCAGCTGCCCCCCGAGCAGAGGACACCTTTGGAAGAAATGAGCAATGTCCATCTACCTGGAGCTGCTGCTGGACAGCCACGCTGCCCACTCCCGAAACCTGCCCCGACGTGCACCCATGACCCTGAGGAGACGGCCGCCAGGCCTCTGCCATCGCTTCCAGCAGGAACCGACAAGATCAGAGTATGGGTTTTCCTTTCCTGCCCGAGGAGCCTCAACCAGCAGCCCTGCTGGGGGACTCTCCAGACCAAGGGGTGCACGTGGCAGCAGAGGAGCGTGGGAGCAGCCGGCACCCCGGCACCCATGGCCAGGACACACCCCACCCTCCAGCAGCTCTGGTCCCACAGAGAGTGGCCACGTTCCGTCCTGGGGTCAGAGCCCCCATGCAGCCACGCGGCCTGGCTGCCCTGTGTGAGCGTGTCTGCCCTGCCCTTGATGGGTGAGTTCCACCAGCCCTGCCTCCAGCACCTGTCAGCCCGCCTGCACGGGGAGCCAGTTCCCTGGCCACAGCCCCTGCCGCCCACCTGGCCGACAGGAAAGGCCTGCTCTGCGACTCCCAAGGGCACCAGGGCTCCCTACCACCCCCGTTTCTTATTGTCTCGTGGGGACACGCCCGCGGAAACCCACTCTAACGTCCCCACCTCCCGGGCCCCTGACCCTTCTCTCAGCACTACCCTGTCCCCAGCACTGGCCTCCCCGCTGCTGGCCTCGGGCCGTCGTCCTGCCCCGGTGCCTGCAGGTCTGGGGGCAGCTCTGGCATCCTCACCAGACTGGCAAATCCCACACTCCCATTCGAGCACCCTCTCCCTCACCCAGTCTGCTAGGGCTCACCCCTCCCTGGCACGATAGCCAGGACCCCCCCCCCCACGGTTCCCAGGTTCTGCGGGTCCTCAGCGGCCGGCCGTGCCCCTCCTGCTGCCAGCATCCCAGCCCATGGACGACGAGGCACCCAGGCTGCAGCCAGCGCTGGCCTCTCAGCCGCTCGGAGGCCTGGACAAGGTCGCCTTGAGCAGGACTCCTGCCCGCGGGCACCCACCCCAGCAGGGAGTGGAAGCTTTGCCCAGGGGCGGCCGCAGGGTTTGGCTTCCTCTCTGGTGTCGTCTCCTCCACGGGGGCCAAGGCCGTTCTCTATGTAACAAAATGAACCACGATTCACACTCCAACCTCAAAACCGGACGCTCTGGCATCTCTGGCATCGGCCTCTGGGGCCCCTCCCCGTGGGGCAGGGGTGGGGGGCAGACGCCTTTGCAGACTAGGAGGAGCAGCCCTGAGTGGCAGCTGTGCAGGACGCAGGTGATGTGACTCTCCCTCAGGAAGGCTCGCGGGGGGTCCCAGGTTCCCACCACGAAGACGGCACATGGGGGTACAGAGCTCTTCCCTGCAGGTGCCCGATACCCTCGGATGCTTGGAACAGACTCGGGCCAGGGCAGGGGGTCCCCAGGCAGACCCAGCTGACGTCCGGGAGCCGGGCTCTGCTGCCACTGTCCCTCTCGGTGCCTTCAGGGACCCCTTCCACCCAGTGCACTCTGCGGGGGTCCCGGGCAGTGGCGGCCCGAGCCTCCCCTGGCCTGCAGCCCCATCCGAGGGGAGGACAGCAGGTGCCAGCTCAGCGGGGCCCAGCCGCTCCCCACAGCGCTTGCTGGGGCTGAGCCCGGACAGCCATCGCCTTGTCCCCTAGCCTGCATGGGGGTCCCGGCTCTGTGCCGTGCATCTCTGGAGCTGGGACCTCGTCTCCAGGGCCTTGGCCAGCTCCACCCCCTGGCAGGGCCCACAGCCCAGCTCCTTGGTGGCACCAAAAAAATGTCTCTGGATTTCTCCTGCCCGGCGTCTGGCCCGCCCCTTATCCCTTTTCCATCTGTGAGGGTTCGGGCTGAGCAACTGAGGGGTGTCCACGCTGATGCCCCTCCCCCACCCCTCCCCCGAGGGCGCCGCCCCGTGTTTTCCGCCTCCTTTCCTCCTTGCCTCCAGAACCCGCCACAGGCCTCAGAGAGCAGCAGGCTCAGGTGACTCGTCGGTCCTCCAGATGCTCGTGCAGCCCGGGAGGAAAGCTTACGTGTCCCTTTGCTGAAAGAGTGGGAAGACATGAGAGTTCTGGTAACGGGTGGTGGTGACGGTATCACACTGAATTATATATTTAATGTGATGAAAAGGAGAAATAATAGGTTGTATTTATGTTACTAGAATAAAAGTACATAAAATGTGGAAGCCAGATAATAATCCGTTAGAGGATTACTATAAAAATTCTGGCATAACAGTAATGCTTAGAAAAGCAGAGACACCAGAACTGCACTAATTTGCCTCTTTCTCTCTGAGTAAAACATCTGGCCACCTAATGAACTGCTTTCATAACTAGTCATTTTTATATATGAAGAGAATAAACTTTCTCTTCATTTGTCCCCTACTTATTTTTTTATCTCTGCTCAGTTTACGTGTTCTGGCCATTTCTTTGCAGGTCGATACGGTTTGGTTCTCTGCGGCCCCCGACGTCCGGATGGTTCCACTTTAAAACCGACCCTATGTGATCGGCCAGCGTCTCACACCGGAACTGGCCCCTCCTGAGAGTCTAACGAGAAACTGGAACATGGAGTTCGTGTTCCGATTTTCTCTGGCCGGGATATTTGGAACTCAAACTTTATTATGAAATTATAGAGTGAAGCATATTATTTTTCTCTTTAGTTTCCTCTCTCAGTTAACAGTAAATTTTATTACATAAATAAATTACACAGGCTGTAATTCATGCCTTGCCGCTACACGCCAATTAAAACTGAAGCTCACACGGTCCAAGCACCATTACCATGCAGTCTGCAGAGTGAAATCACCATTTATATGCCCTGTAATAACAGTCAGGGCCGTTCCGCTACACGGTGGCCGTGAGCACCAGGCAGCCGAGTCCGCGCTGCAGGGGATTTATGGGCTCCGGGAACCGGCGTCCAGGCGGGGTGGACAGCCAGGCTCCCGGGACCTGTCAGCAGAGCTCCTGGGATGTCCCTGGGTGGGTGGGAGCGCGTTGCAGGCCCAGCAACGGGCGGGAAGGGGAGCAGGAAGGCGCTCGCTCTCCCAGCATGGAGATCTGTAAAGCAGGAGCCCCAGAGGCAGCCAAGAGCCCGGTGATGCCCGCCCGCCCCGGAGCGGCTCCGCCCAGCCTCTGGAGAGCCCACGCCTGGACGCAAGCAGGCCAGCAGGAGACGGCCCCAGCGGGCCCGGCTCTCCCGAGAAGCCCCCAGGGAGGAAACTGGGGGCCGAGCTCTGCTGAAAGGGCTGAGGCGTGCACAGTGTGCCTCACAGCTGGGGTAGCTCTCCGACCGCTGTCCCCCGGGAGGCTTCGTGTGCTGCCCAGCACGCCTGGCTCACGGGCAGCATCCTCTCCCTGGGGCTGGCAGCTGGAGTCCACGTCTGTGAAGAGGGAATGACGAGAGGTGCAGGAAAATGGGAAAGAAAATAACGGAAAATAGAGGGGGTTTGAGGGAGAAATGCTCAAAGTTGGCAAACTTGCAACTCCCATACACACATAAAATGAGCACGTGTTGACAATTTTATTCAACTCCTTAGATAACGAGGGCACACGAAATGTACACCCTGTGCAAAGGAGGGCTCGCGGGACCACAGACGTAAATGTGATAAGGAAGGTGGGAACACATTCGCGAAACCCAGTCCATCCCCAGCCGGGGATCAGCTGTGCCCCAGCGGGCACAGCTCATTTCCATCCGTGGGGGAGAGCCACGTGCATTGCTCCCTGTTTTCTTCGAAGTGACTTCTATCTCCACGGAGTTTCCAAATAGCCAACACAAAGACAAAAGCCCACAGCCCACAGGGTCAGATAAGCCGGGACACTCAGCATTCCACTGAAAGGACATCCAGGGACCTCCTCTGCCCATTCCAAAGCTGTAGGGACTTCCTTCCACTAGGACAAAGAGAGATGGCTGAGAATTCTAAGGGGAAATCGGAGAGGGCCTGCAACCTATTTCTACAGTTCTCACTCGTGGCACTCGGGTCCTAGGTTCCCTCTCGGTCCAGTACAAGGTCAGGCACGTCCATGGGGGTGACCAGAAGGCGGGGCATTGCCATAAAAGTCACTTTTCAGAAAAAAAAATGCCTGTGTGAGCTCTCAGCTATGTAGTTCCCTGCCTTTTTAAAAATCTTGGTGACACATATTTAACAGTCTCCCATTTGAACCATTGGTGTTAATTACATCCACGAGGTTGTGCCCCCACCACCACGTCCTCACCCCCCACACGGCCTGCTGCTGTCACCCAGTGGCTCCCACCCCTCCCCCAGCCCCTGCTCCCTCTACTCTGTCTCTGTGAATTTTTTATTCTAGGTGTCTCATGTAAACGGAGTCATGCAGTACTGTGTGATTTTGTGGCTGGCTCATTTCACACAACAGCGTGCGCCAGCCCTTCGGTTCTTCCTACGACTGAATAACGTCCAGTTGTACGGACGCATCTTCACCTATGGACGGGCACTTTGGCATTTCCCCCATTTGGCAATCCCCAAAAATGCTGCAACAAACTCAGGGGTACACTCATCCAAGCCCCTGATTTCAACCTTTGGGGTAGATTTCTGACCACTCACCTCTCAATTAACCGAAAGCACACCCGAGGCCGCTTCGGGGGCAGAGCCTGGGCAGGCCCACGGCAGGACGGGGCCCGGCGGGCAGCGTCCACACCCCCGGAAGCCCCAGGGACCACCAGCCTCACATCCCCTCCACAGGCCCCCGAGCCGGCAGGAACACCCCATTAAAGGGATTCTGGAAACCACATCCAGCCCTCATAGCTCCCACTAGCTGAGTTGTGAAATTCAATTACAGCTAATAATTCAATTTCAAATATTTGATTAAAATTAAATTGTACACCAATTGCTTTCTGAATCAATTTAAATTTACTGCATGTTATTCACATCCAAGTACCTGTAAAAAAAAGACTCGCTGTTAGTCCTCGTGCATAACTTGATGTCTGTTTCCATATTTAAGTTGTGGCATTTAAGGCGGAGACGTCCTCTGTCGGGAGGTGACACGCGAGCCCCCCAGTGTCGCTTTCTCCTTGCTACCCCCCAGCCCATTTGAAGGGGACCTTGGGGGGCTTCTGTCGTCTGCTGTCCCCAGCCCCCAGCCCAGCCAGCCCTCCAAGGACTTCCTCACATCAGCCCTCGGCCCTCACCCACTGCGGGACCCCAAGTCCACATCCCCCTGGAGCCCCCGAGTGTGCCCCATTTGGAAATACGGCCTCTGCAGGTGTCATCAGCTCAGGATCTTGAGGTAAGCTCATCCTGGATCCAGGGACTGGTGTCCTCACAAGAAAAAAAAGGCAGACACCCCGAAAACGGCAGTGAGGACGGAGGGGTAACCTGGAGTGCCGGGAGCGCCGGGGCTGGAGGAGGCCAGAGGGAGCCCCCAGAGCCTCCTGGGGAGCACGGCCTGTACACCTCAACAGCTGAGTCCTGGCCTCGAGACGGTGTGAGGACATTCCTGCTGCCTTAAGACCCCCCAGTTTGCAGTGCTTTGTTCTGGCAGCGCTGGGAACCTAAGACAGCCTTCCAAGGTTTTATCCTGACCCCGCTTTTGTAAGAGTCACGGCCCTCTGTCTTCCCACTTGCCGCCCCCCACGGCCCTGCCCCTCGCCGACCTCACCCCTGCATCCCAGACTCTGGGCTCCGCCGCAGTAGCCGCCCTGGAGAGCAGAGCACGGGCAGGGCCCAGGGATGCCACCCGCAGCCCGCAGCCCGGCCAGCTCCCCGGGGCTCTCGCTTCTGCCCCCACCACGAGGCCGGACGAGGAGCAATGCCTCACAGACTGCAGCCGCCTGCAGCCCCCACGGAATGTGAGTGAGGAGTAAGTTTGCCGGGCAAGACTTTGCCGTCTGGGGCTGTTTGTTACTGAGGCCAGGACGACCGACGCCGTGGGGAGGCGAGCCCCGGGCCAGGCTCCAGCCGTCGCTGAGCCGCTCCCCCCACCGCGCCCCGCCCCCCGCTCTGCACACAGTGTTGCGTGAAAGGACACAACGCACAATCGGCCGCTTCGCAGGCTCCTCGGCCCTGCAGCCTCCAGGCCCTGGGGCCCGCCGTCAGGGACCTGAGCCCACCGCCCCAGTTTGTCTTGGGGAGAACGTGAGCACAGTGGTGGGGGCCCCATCCCCGGCAGGGGGACTCCCCGGGGGCCTGCACCACAGGTACCGGGATCCCAGTGGTGCCATTCACCTTTCCCAGACAGCCCAGCTCCTTGCTGCTTTTGCTGGGAGGGCCTTGGCCTGAGGGCTGAGGTTTGCTGCTGACAGCCACCACCTCCTCTTTGGGCCACGATGAAGCCAGAGAATGGGGTGCCCTTTGCTGGGAGGGCTGGAAGACAGTGGGGTCCCCATCCCCAAGGCCCAGCACAGGGCCCTCTCCCCAAAGCCTACCTGGTTCTTGGTCACCCCTGCCCCCCTGAGCCCTCTGAGTGCTGCACCCCACTCTAGCCAGCAGTCTGCTGGGGGGCTCACCCCCTCTCCTGGGAGACCCTAAGCTTCCCGCAGGCAGCAGTCTCGTTCTTCTCTGCTCACGGTCCGCCGGGGCCTGGGACCCGAGGGCATCGAGGACGATGGCTGGAGGACGCGACGTCATCTGGAAGTTCATATCTCTGCAGCCAGGCCGCGAGTCCTGAATGGAAACCAGGCATGGGGTGGGGGGCTCGGCTCCCACCTCCCCTGAGAACGATTAAGAACGAGCTGTTTCCAGCAGTCGAGCTCGATGTGCCTCGCCCGAGCCACGAAGCTCTGGGGATGCTAAACAGAAACCAGGGAAGCAGACTTTATGCCCAGAAGAAGCCTGCAGCCGACCGTGGAGAGAGCAGTCACGGGCTGAAGGGGGAAGCACCGAGGCCGGCGTTGGGGCTCGTCAGGACGGGCTTCGGCATCTGCGGGCAGGTTGCCCCGAGGAGCCATGGAGGAAGCTCCAGTGCACTTTGCTCAGCGAAAGGCTCCAGTCTGCAAAGGCTACAGGCCGTGTGATGTCCCGGAAAAGGCGCGGCTGTAGAGACGGTGAACAGGTCAGGGGTGCCCAGAGCGCCCGGGTCAGAGGAGGACGAGCAGGGAGCACAGGGGCTTCCGGGCAGGGAGACGGTCCTGTATGATGCCCGACAGTGGGGACGTGACAGCATGCACTTGCCAAAACCCGTGGACCTGCACGACGTACAGAGCGAAGCCCAACGGGGCTGTGGAGATACTGGGTAACTGTGGCCCACACTGGCTCATCGGTTGCAACAAGATGTTACTAATAATCCGGGATTCTGTAATAATCCGGGATTCTGTGTGTCGGGGGCAGGGGGATAGAGGAGTTCTAGGCTTTCCGTGCAATTTCTCTGTAAACCTAAAACAGCTCTAAAACTAAATTCTATTATGCTTTTAAATTACATAATAAAAGGAAAGCAGGAATAAGGACATAAAGCCACCTGGCAAAGCCTATACTTGCAATCTTCCTGTATGAAGTTTCTGAAAATAGTTTTCCTCTATTCTTAATTGTTTTTACTGTTCTTTTAGTATTATAAACAAAAAAGTTTGTTGCATAAACTACGTACGAAGTTCGGAAGGCAGGACTGAAAACGCAGACGTGCTGGGCAACCTCCCGAGGTGCCTGCCCTGGGTTCGAGCCGCGACGCCAATTCTGGCTGCTCGCAGGGCTCTCGGGCCATCCATGCCGGGTCGCGGGGTACCTGGACGCCTGAGCAGTCCCCGGGGGGGCCCCAAGCCCGGCCAGCCTGGTCGGACCCTGGGCGCGGGGGCTGCGGATCCAAGCCCAGTGCAGGCGGCACCAGGAGCGCGAGGGCAGGGGGCGGTCGCACCGTCCAGTGACTGCGCAGGGGTCGGGGCCGCCCCTGCGCTGCGGACGGACGTGGGACGGGACCCAGTGCAGGCGGAGTGTCCCGGGGGGACGCAGGGGCCAGATGGCTGCCCGCGCGGCGGCGGAGTGCTGCGCCCAGGGCGCGCCCCGGCCCGGCCCCCGCACGCCGGCGGGTCGGACGCCGCCCCCGGGGCTGACGGCTGTCATCTGGCAGCCGCGGGCTCCCGTCCCGAGAAGGCAGCGGCCGCGGCCGGGAGCGTTTCCAAATACCACAGTGGCAGGGAGTCAGAGGTGACAGGCGGAGGCGAGGAAAGGTCAGGGCTGCAACACTTCCCCGGCCTCCCAGCTGTCGCTGGCGGAGGCGGAGGGGGAGGGGAGGGGGCGGGGGCGGCACCATCGTTTGGGAGGTCGGGACTGGAGGCTTCCAGGGGCTTCCAGGGGCTTCCAGGGGCTGTTCCCGGCCCTGGCGGGCGCTCCACAAACCTCCCCGACGATCAGCCCCTGAAAGCGCAGACCCACGGGAAATGCACGTTTGTGTGCGCATGTGTGTGCTGGCTGTGTGTGTGTTGCACGCAGGTGCACGTGTGTGCATGTGTGTGCGCACATGTGCACACATGGCTGCCCTGGGTCCTCTGTGGGTAAGGCTGTGTGCCCACAAATCACGAAGGGCAAGTATTTTACACACAAGACAATAATGCTGCCTCCCCACCCTGCAGGTCCAGGAATCACGTCCTTCACTTTCAGAGGGAAACTGAGGCACAGAAGGTCACTTAAGCCTCGGGTCCAGAACCAGGTTTCATGGGCCTTTGGGCTCAGCGTGGCATACCCACCTGGGTATATTCGCCGTGAAATACACCAGGTCTCCCAAGCCACCTACACAAACATGGCTTCCAGAAGCATTCCCCGAGAAGAGGCACGTCCCCGCCTGCCTGCTGGCGTCCCAGCCACACAGGGAGGCTGCTTTGCTGCATTCATCCTTGTCTACCTCATCAAACTAGGACGTTGTTACTGCAAAGGAAAGGGAAGGAAGGGAGAGGAAAGGGAAGGGAACGAGAGGAGAAAAGGGAGGGGGAAAAAGCGGAAGGGAGCCCCATTAGGCCTCTCCCTCCCACTCAGCCCCTTCCCCCACCCCCTTTCTGGTCTT
>PVKY010004747.1:0-18681 GCA_004027775.1 Bradypus variegatus
TAGCATGTCTCTCAGGTTCTGTGTATGGAGCTAACTGGATAAATGAGAAACTTAACCATTTCTCAAGTCATGTACATTATTCTAGTGGTTTCTGAAGGAGGAAAATGATATATTCCTAGAACCAGCCCTTTAGAACAGGTACATAGGGAATAGTAATCACAGCTAACAGGCACTGTTCTAAATGCTTTATATGCCTTAACTCACTCAATCCTCACAACCACCCCATCAAGTACAGACTCATTATTATCCTGACTCTATAGGTGAGGAAATTAAAGAGAGCTTAGGTAACTGCCACACTGAGTGACAAAACCAGGACTTTGAACTCAGGCAATCTAGAAAAAAATATATAGTTTCAGGCTTTGGATGAGAATTGATATCTGCGTAATTGGCAAGTAAGAAACTTTCCAATCCTAATCACAGCAAGAATAAATATAACACTTTTCTGAAGTGTCAAAGACATAAAAGAAAATCACCGTTTTGAGGTGCTTAATGGAAAAGGACAAGTTCGCTACAAAACAAAATATTCCATAACATAATACTTGGAATGTATTTTCCATAGATACAAGTTAATGGAAAGACATAAAGGTAGGCTACTGGCCAGTATGGGGGAAGCATTTTGTGTACGTGTACTTAAAAAAAGGTTTCTAATTCAAAACTGAGCTGGAGAAGATTGTGGGAAGATGGTGGAGTAGGAAGCTCCAGGACTCAGTCCCTCTACCAGAACAAGTATTAAATAGGCAGGAACTATCCAGATCAACAATTCCAAAACTCCAGAGTCAAGGAGAACACTGCACGGCATCCAGGGAAGAGTGAGAATAAGAGGCTGGTACATTTTGGTAAATACCAATGAACTGCTCTCTTCCCGTGGCAGCTACGGTTGCACAGCCCCAACTCTTGCAGTAGGTAGCAGTGGGGTCCAGACCAGGCATAGCTTGCTCGTGCCAGAGTGGGACATAAAAATTCACTTTCCCAAGATGCAGGGTGGAGATGGGCCAATTGCTGGCCTCTCGTTTTGATTAGCTACTTTAGAACACCGGGGGCCTGGTTCTGAGGGTAGCCATTATTACAGCTCACCCTAGACAAAGGCAAATGAGTAGACTTAAAGACAATGCACTTCCTCAGAGCTGCAGAGGACAGATGAACTGCATTTGCTTGGCAGGTAAAGAAAGCACAGTTTTGGGGAGACTGACCCCTCCTCCCCTCTCCAGGGCCGTTTAGAGCTGGGTAGTGCTCCCTTTGTGGATCCCAGGCCTTGTTCTGGCTGGGAAAGACTGACTTGGGGAAGTCTGTTCTCAGTGTGCCCTCGCACCAGAATTTGCCCTCCAGGCGAAAGCAGCTTGTAATAACAAAAGTAGTGTAAGAAACAGTTGAAGTGGAAGGCCTGGGGCAAAGGTTTACCTCCTTTGAGTCC
This sequence comes from Bradypus variegatus, assembly GCA_004027775.1. Lineage (NCBI taxonomy): Eukaryota > Metazoa > Chordata > Mammalia > Pilosa > Bradypodidae > Bradypus > Bradypus variegatus. Next base: position 1,412 of record PVKY010004747.1, read on the forward strand.
TGGGGACTGAGTCCTGGGAAGTTAGAGGGGGTATTCAAGCTCCTGTAAACAAGGGAACTCCTAAGGCTACTAGAAAGCACAAGTCCAGGACAAGACACAGGCCCAGAAAATGCAAGGAGGACCCTGCACTTTGCATTTGCCTTGGGCTGACCTTCCTGACAAGAGGACTGGCACTCAAGAAAATCTGTGTCCCATCACCAGCTGGTTACAAAACCAAGAAAGAAATCCCAAGGAGTAAATCCAAGAGTTGACATTTTAAACTATTAAAATGTACAGTGTGCAACAAAAGATTGCAAGACAAACAAAGAAATAGGGAATGATAGCCCTTCCAAAGGAAGTGGAAAAAATCTTGAAAACATCAGTGAAGAAGACCAGGTTGTGGACATACCGCACAAAGACTTTAAAAAATGATCTTCAATTATGCTCAAGGAATTGAAGGAAAATACAGAGAAATAGTTGAAGGATATCAGGGAAACAATAAATGAACAATATGATAATTTCAATCAAGAGATGGGAATTTTAAAAAGAATCAAACAGAACCACCGGAGTTGAAAACCACAGTACCTATAATGAAAAATTCCCAGGAGAGTTTCAACAGCAGATTGAGCTGGCAGAAGAAAGAATCAGGGAACTCAAATACAAGACAACTGAAATGAGTCAGGCTAAGGAACAAAAGAAAGAAAGTGAAAATAGCCTGAGACTCCTGGGACACCATCAAGCACACCAGTATGCATATTGTGGAAGCCTCAGAAGGAGAAGAGAGAAAGGGGAAGAAGGTATATTAAAAAAAATAATGACCAAGAATTTCTCAAACTTAGCAAAAGATATAAATATGCACATCCAAGAATCCCAGAGAACACTGAACAGGATAAACTTGAAGAAAATTAAGCCCAGTCACATACTGATCAAACTGTCAAATGCAAAGAACAAGGAGAGACTTTTGAAAGCTGCCAGAGAAAGACAGCACGATAGAAGAGAGTCCCAAGTAGACTGAGTGCCAATTTCTCTTATGAGAAACCACGAAGGCAAGAAGGCAGTGGGTTGTAATACTTAATGTGCTAAAAGAAAACAACTGCCAACCAAGAATTTTATATCCAGTGAGACTTTCTTTCAAAAATGAGGCAGAGGTTAAGACATTACCAGTAAAGATAACCATAGGAGTATTAACAAATGCCAGTACTATTGTATTGTAGGTTTTGGTATGTAACTCCACTTTACTTCCTATGGCTGCTAAAATGCAAATTCATAAAAATAGACAGATCCATAGTTTGTAAATACAATGTACAAAGAAATAATTTGCAACAAGTACAAAAAAAGATGGGGAAACCGAGTGGTATAGGAACGTAGTATGTGCATGCTGTTTAAGTCAACTTCATATCTAACCAAATATGATTGATACATATTTAGGATGTTAAATTTTAATCTCATGGAACCACAAGTAAAATATATGAAAACTATATCCAGATAGAAATGAGAAGGGACTTAATATGGTGCAATACAAGAAACCAAGTAAATATGAAAGTAAGCATTAGCAGAAGAATTGTGAGACAAAAAGGGTATAAGACTTAAAGACTAAATAGCAAAATGGCAGTAGAAGGTCCTGCATTGTCAGTAGTGACTTTAAATGTAAATGGATTAAACTCTCCAGTCAAAAGGCAGAGAATGGCAAAATGGAAAAAAAAGCATGACCCAACTATATGCTGTCTATAAGAGACTTGCCTTAAATTCGAAGACATACCTAGGTTGAAAATGAGCAAATGGAAAAAATACATAACATGCAAGTATTAACCAAAAGAGAGCTTGGATAGCAATACTAATATCAGATAAAATAGACTTTAAGTCAAAAACTGTTAAGAAGAACAAATGTGGTCATTATATACTGATAAAGGGAATGATTCAACAAGAAGATGCAACAGTTATAAATATATATGTACCTAACAGCAGAGTCTCAAAATATATTAAGCAAATACTGACAGATTTGAAGGGACAAAGACAGTTCTACATTAATAGTAGAAGACTGTAATACACCACTTTAAATAATGTATAGAACATCTAGACAGAAGATCAGTAAGGAAATACAAGACTAGACCTAACAAACATATTTGAACACTTCACCCAACAACAAAATACATATTCTTTTATATACAGTGTGCTGGTTTGAATGCATTATGTCCCCAAAATGCCACTAACTTTGATGCAGTTTTGTGGGGGCAGACGTATTAGTGTTGATTAGATTGGAACCTATTGATTCAGTGTTTCCATGGAGATGTGACTCAATCAACTGTGGGCAAGACCTTTCATTGGATTATTTTCATGGAGGTGTTGCCCCCACCCATTCCGGGTGGGTCTTTATTGGATCATTGAAATACTTTAAAAAGAGCCACACAGGCCCAGACTCAGAGCAACTGAGAGTGACACTTTCTTGAAGAGGAGCTTCAGCTACGAGAAGACAAATGCCCCAAGAGCAACACTTTGGAGAACGCCATTTTGAAACACAACCTGGGAGCAAGCAGAGGCTAGCTACATGCCTTCTCACCTAACAGAGGTTTTCCAGATGCCAATGGCCTTTCTCCAGTGAAGGTATCCTATTGTAGATGCCTTACCTTGGATGCTTTATGGCCTTAAGACTATAACTGTGTATCCAAATAAACCCCCTTTATAAAAGCCAATCCATTTCTGGTGTTTTGCATAATGACAGCATTAGAAAACCAGAATACACAGAATGTGCATCTCAGGTACACATGGATTATTCTCCAGGTTAAACCATGTTAGGTCACATAACAATTCTGAATAAATTTTAAAATATTGAAATCATAAGTGTATCTTCTCTGACCACAATGGAATGAAGCTAGAAATCAGTAACAGAGGGAGAAATGGAAAATTCACAAACATATGGAAATTAAACAACATGTTCTAATAAAGTAGAAATTACAAGAGAAATTAAGAAATATTTTGAGGCAAAAGAAAGTGAAAATACAGGATACCAAAACTTATGGATGCAGCAAAGGCAGTGCTGAGAGGGAAATGTATAGCTCTAAATGCTTACATTAAAAAAAGAAGAAAGACTTCAAATCAGAGCCCTAATCTCAAAACTGCAAGAACTAGAAAAAAAGAGCATGCTAAACCCAAAGCAAGCAGAAAGAAGGAAATAAGAAAGATTACAGCAGAGATAAATGAAAGAGAGAATAGATAAGCAATAGTGCAACTCAACAGAATCAAAACTTGTTTATTTGAAAAGAACAACAAAAAAATACAAACTTTTAGCTAGACTGGTAAAAAAAAGAGAAAGGATTCAAATAACTAAAAGCAGAAATGAAAAGGGAGACATTACTACTGACCCCACGGAAATAAAAAGGACTATAAGAGGACACTATGAACAACTGTATGCCAACAAATTTTAGATAACCTAGATGAAATGGACATATTCCTAGAAACACACAAATTACCTACACTGACTTAAAAAGAAAAAGATCTCAACAAACCAATAATTAGTAAAGAGATTGAATCAGTAATCAAAAATCTCACAACAAATAAAAGGCCAGCAATAGCTGGCTTCATAGGGGAGTTTTACCAAACATTCCAAGAAGAATTAACACCAATCTTGCTCAAACTCTTCCAAAAAAATTGAAGAGTGGAGAACACTCCCTAATTCATTCTATGAGGTTAATATCACCCTCATACTAAAGCCAGGTAATGATACCACAACAAAAGAAAATAACAGACCAATATCTCTTCTAAATGTAGATGGAAAAATCCTCAACAAAATACTAGCAAAGTGAATCCAATAGTACATTAAAATAATTGATCAACCATTCATCCCAGTAAGGTAAAGGTGGTTGATCAAAGGAGAAAAATAATAAAAAAATAAATTAATGTAATACCCATTAACAGAATGAAGGGAAAAAAATGCACATGATCTTCTCAATTGATGCAGAAAAGGCATTTGAAAAAATCCAGCACCACTTCTTGATAAAAACACTTAGGTAACCAGGAATAGAAGGAAACTTCCTGAACATGATAAAGGGGGGTATGTGAAAAACCTGCAGCTAACATCCTACTTAATGGTGAAAGACTGAAAGCTTTCCCTCTAAGATCAGGAACACGACAAGGATGCCCACTGTCACCACTGTTATTCAACATTAAATAAAATGCATCCAAATAGGAAAAGAAGAAGTAAAACTTGACCTATTTGCAGATGATATGATCCTATATACAGAAAATTCTGAAAAACTGACAACCAAGCTCCTAAAGCTAATAAGTTATTTCAGCAAAGTGGCCGGTACAACATCAACACCCCAAACCAGTAATGTTTCTACACAAGCAATGAACATTAGGAAGAAGAAATCAAGAAAAAGACTCCATTCACAATAGCAACTAAAAGAATCAAATATCTAGGAATAATCTAACCAAAGGATGTAAAGGACTTGTACACAGACAACTCCAAAACATTGCTAAAACAAATTTAAAAAGACCTAAATAAATGGAAAGATGCTCTGTATTCATGCATTGGAAGACTAAATATCATTAAGATGTCAATACTATCCAAAGCAACTTATAGATTCAATGCAATCCCAACCAAAATTCCAATGACCTTCTTTGCAGAAATGGAAACACCAATCATCAAATTTATATGGAGGCAACAACTCCCCTCGTAGCTCCGCCAGGGACCTTGCACTTGGCGTTGCTGCTCGTCAACCCGGGGCATGAGTTAGGCGCAGCCATGGACACTAAATATTTCCTGCGCTTGATTTCCCCATGCAGGTGAACTCCACCCCTCGGCTCCCAGATAGGGTGCGGTTCTTTGGCCTTGCTGCACCCCTCCCCGGGGCTGGGCAGCTGCTCTTCAGTAGGCTCCCTGGGGCAGCTGCTCGCTGAGCTCGTCCATCAATGGTGTGGGGCCGCCCTTCTCAGTCAGCAGCTATCCCATAAGCCCCACTCCACATCGACGCCCACCACACCCACCCTGGACTTTGGCACTAGCAGCCCCCAGCATGGCTCACCCATGAACCCCATCAGCAGTAGCTGACATCCCTGCTGGGCCTCCGTGGCACCCTCAAGGAGCACCCCCTGCCTCAGGAGACATGACGTCCTTCACCAAGGCCATCTGTGCCATCTGCCAAGACCGCTCCTCCGGCAAGCACTACAGCATGTATACCTGTGCGAGTTGCAAAGGCTTCTTAAAGTGGACGGTGCCCAGGACCTGATCAACACTTACCGTGACAAGGATTGCCTCATCCACAAGCTGCAGCGCAACTGGTGCCAGTACTGCCGCGACCCGAAATCCCTGGCCTTGGGCATGAAGGGGGAAGCCATGTCGGAGGACCCCTCCTGGGGCAAGGACCAGAACGAGAATGAGGTAGAGGCCACAAGCAGCGCCAACAAGGACCCGCCAGTGGAGAAGGTCCAGGAGGCCGAGCTACACTGTCACCAGCATTTGCTAAGCGGTGGACAAGCAGCTCTTTCCGCTGGTCGAGTGGGCCAAGGGGATCCCACAATTCTCTGAGCTGCCCCTGGCCTACCCCGTCATTTCTGCTGCAGGCAGGCTGCTCATTTCCTCCTTAGCAGTCCTTAGCTTCCATAGCCACCAGTGTGCACGTTTGGCGGAACAGCGCCCCCAGTACAGGGATGGGTGCCATCTCTGACAGGATGCTGACGCAGCTTGTGCCCAAGACGCGGGACATACAAGTGGACTGGACGGAACTGGGCTGCCTGCACGCCATAATGCTCTTCAACCCCGACTCCAAGGGGCTCTCCAACCCAGCCGGGTGGAGGCGCTGCGGGAGAAAGTCTATGCACCCCTGGAGGCCTACTGCAAACACAAGTAGCCGCAGCAGCCTGGAGAGGTTCGCCAAGCTCCTGCTCTGCCTGCCGACTCTGCTCTCCATCTGCCTCGCGCGCGGCTTGCCACCCGCTGCTCCTCTAGGTCGGCCCTGTCCCGCCCCGCTTCTGTATGGCCTGTTTGAACCTTCAGGCTCAGCCTGGAACTGCTCTGCCTGAGAGATGGCTTCTGCTGGTCATTTTATCACTGCTTGTCTTTGGCAGAGGGCAGTGGCTTTCCCAGGCAACAGCGGAAGCGGCGAGAACTGAGGTGAGACCCCACCAGGTCCCGCGTCGTGGGGCTTCCTGGGCCTCTGGAAGGGCGGGCTCGTTTGCACTGCTGTTTGCTGTTGCTGGTTTTCGAAATCTCCCTGCGCGGCTCCAGCTGGGAACGGCCACCACTGCCTCTTAGATGTGGGTGCCCGCTGGCCCCGCCTAGGGTCGGCAGCAGGAGCCGGTAGAGGGCAGCCTGGTGCTTCACTGCGAAGGGCCCCAGCACCTGGGAAGACCAGAGGGCACTCTGGGGCAAGAATGCTTAACATTGTTCAGAGCGATGGATGAGTGACCCTTTTTCCAAAGAGAACTTGCAGTCTAGCTCCCGAGCCAATCAGAACACTGGCTGATCTCGTGTGCAGGCCCTGGGGCCACTCTAAGGCTGCAGGGACTGGGCATGCCCACGTGCTGCTCCTTGGCATTGTCCTGGTTTTAGCTTCCACCCCCACAACCCGTGGTAAGCAGACCCTAGCCCCTCCCTCTTGCCACCACCTGCATCTTCTTTCAGTCTGCAAGGTGGGCCCAGGCTAGCCCATGGTTCCTCAAGGAGTAGTCCAGTCTTAGGCGGAGCCAGGTGTCACTGCTTCAGTGGCTTTCCTGGAAGGACATTGGACCTTTCAGGATGCGGCTCTACTGACCTCTCAGAATGCCATCAGCACAGGTCTGCCACCTTCTCGGCATCCCAAAGTCTGGCAGGGATGAGAAGGAGCAGGATTGCTGGGCGGTTTTCCCCCTGAAAGTTTTCAGGCAGCAAGGATATTCGGAGGGGAGGGAGAGGCGTGCAGGAGTGGGGCATAGCTGCCACCCCTGCTCACCAGCCTTCCAAGGAAGAGCCCAGTGGGCAGCTACTTGATCACTCTGACAGCCATGGGGCTCCAGACATGGCAGCATGGAACCCCGCTCAGGAACCATTCTCTTTCTGCTTCCTAGCACCCTGGACTGGGCTGGATGACACTCTGGTTATCGGCCAGAGGTCCCCAAGCTGTTGTTTTGTTTTGGATGGTTTGTCCACAGGAAGCCTCACCTGGGAGCTCCTAGGCCTCTGTTTGGTTGAGGACTCTGGGCTCAGGACCAGCCCACTCAACTCTTCCTTCCCAGGCCGAGTTCCCTGCCAGCCAGAAAGACTATTTCATAGAGACCCAGCCCAGTAGGGTGCTCTGCCCCCTGGGGGGGTCTCTCAGGTTGAGCTGACCTCTGTTGCACTATAACCTCCTCTCTCTGGCCTGAGTTTTTTCCACGTGTAGCTCAGACCCAGAGACTCCAGCATCTATCAATAGTGTACACCCAATGGGGCAGCTGTGGTTGGAGGCAGGAAAGCTTGCTTCTCTGTCTTTGAGGGGAAGCTCTTTAGTAGCTGGTTTTGCTTGTCAGCCCCTCCTTACCCCTCCTGGTAAACTGGTCCTGCTTCCCTGGAAGGGAGCTGGAGCTGCTTTCCCCCCACATCTGTTCCTCATATGGTAGAGAGAGTGGCCCTGGCAGGGGCTTCCTGGGACTTGTAGAGTCGCCTGGCCTCCAAAGGTCTGGTAGAAGAGGCAGGCTTCCAGTCTCTGTGGATGAAGAAAGTGTCCATTCTTTGCCTTCCAGGAGGCCCTAGCCAGAGCCAAGTGTGATGTACCTGGATGGAGGCTGCAAGAGTCTGTGCTTAGACGGAAGTCCATAAAAAATTCCTAAAATATCTCCTTCCTCTCCCGTCCCTGCCAGGGAGCTGCCCTTTAACGTGATGGCTTTGGGACCCAGTGAGAGCAGACGTCTGGGATAGGCGTCCCCTGCCGCCAGGGCTCCTCGGGTGGCCTGGTACACCAGCCGCGGCAAAGACTGGACTCACAGGCCTCCACCTGTCTCCACCCCCAGACTCCACCAGAGAGTCCTGGCAGCCCTTGGAGGCACGGTCGTGACTGGCAGAGTGACACAGGCACTCTCGTGGACTCCCTTTGGGGTCCCACCCACCTCCTGGTTGCGGGAAAGTTAGCAAGCCCCCCACACCCAACAGCCCTCTGTGTCTTCTGCAGCCAACCCCACCCCCTCTATCCCAGGCCAGCCCCCTCCTGTCGCCTCCCTGCATGTCCCTCGACCACGCGTCCAGTGCAGGAAACCCAGGGACAGGGGCGCCTTTGCTGGGCATCGGCTTCTTCCTGAGGGATTTGTCGCCGCTGGCTTGAGCTGGCGGGACGTAAAACCCTGAATTCTGATGACCGCCCGCCTCGTCACCCCTCGGGCCGCCTCCCCAGTGCCGAAGGAGCCTTAACCGCCGCCCCTTGATTGTACTACGCGGCCGATTTCACCTTGGACTTCTTCCGCAGCGGCGTTCCTCTACTCTTCCCTTTGGTCTGGTTTTTGCAAATACAGTGTTGTCGGTCTGGAAAGGTAACGCGTGGAAAACGGCACATTATTTGGTAGAAGTAGGACTTTCATTTATTCAGACCTTTGGGATTCTTACAAACCTGGTTCAATTAAGGTGATTTTTTAGTAATTATTATTACTTTGGTGGAACGATCTTTGATTTTTGTAAAGATAGCATTAACATCAGCTCGTTTGGCCCCCTGCGCCCAACCCCCCCGGGCCGGGCTGCTTGAGGCAGGCCTTGACGGCCGCCCACCCCTGCTGCCCCCTCCTGGGCCCCCGGCCTTTCAGTGCCTCCGGCACGGTCCAGTTGTGACATACAGATGGTGGCCCCCGCGCAAGGAGCAAAAACCACAGCACCTGGGAGTTTAGAAGACATTGTCAGCCAACCCAGGCCCCCGCTGCCCCCCCGTTAGGTATTTTCGGCGGAAGCTGGTGTGCCAGTGACCAGCCACGGATGCCCCCGTGTCAGCCAGCTGGCCCCTGTCACAGTGAGGTGTGGCCAGCACGGCCTGGAGGACGCAGTCTCCAGGGAGGGGTGGGGAGACTGCCACAGGCACCCAGTTTTCTAAGTCTTGGGGTTCCGAAAGGAGTTCGGCCCAGCTGCCGTGAAGCCAGTGTGTAAACAGGTGATGTTTTCCCCACGGAGGAGGTGGGGCACATGACCCAGTCCCTGTCCAGGCAGGTATGTGGTGTGAACATGTATATGCCCTGCAGAGCTGTACATGTTACCCGCCATCAACACACAGAACCCGTCCGGCGGCTACCAACGTCTCGTCTTTATTTTTAATTGAGACTTTTGTCGTTTTGTTTTGTTTTCCTGTACATTTGCTTCATGTAGCCTAGTACCTAAGGACACCTCCTTTGATGAAATCCGGGTTCAAATGAATATCTCAAGACAAGGAGATGCATCTATTTTAAGATGCTTTGGAACATCTTTTATCAGTTCCCAGTCTTTAGCAATGCCTTAGCTGTATAGCACTGCTAACACTTTAGAGAGGATGACAAATACAAAGAGAGTAAAGAAAAAAAAAATGTCTAAAGCATAAAAGGTAAAAAAAAATGTCTATTTTTGTATAAAGGTAATCTTATCCCTCATGTATATTTAGATGATATGACTGGGATGGGGGAGGGTGGGAACCTGTTTTGTTTCTGCTTCTAGAGATTGAGGCAAAAGCTTTCTCAGAGAAACATTTGAACATGGAGACAGAGCAGAGGAAGGGGCTCTTGTGACACAGCATAAAGGCTTTCTATGAAATGTCTCCATATATATATATATATATATTTTTTTTTTCCTTTGGGGCAGCAGGGTGGGCCTGAAACTTTCAATGGTTTTCTTCCCTTTTTGAGTAATTTTTACAACCTTCCTCTGTTCTGTCCTTGTTGCCAGCAAGCCTTCCAGCGGCTCTAACTATGAAGTTACTTCCCTACACAACTGTTCACTAAAAAATCGCAGATGCAGATGGCAGGGTTTGACAAACAATGGAATTAGAATTGCGGAGGGGAAAAAAAAACCCTGAGAGGAGAAACAAACAAAATATGGGCATTTAAAAATACATTACCATTCAGTTCTTAAAAACAAACAAAAAAAAGGGTAAGGGACCCGGAACAGTCAAAGCCATCTTATCTTGAAAAAAATTTGGAGGACTCACACTTCTGGGTCTTAAAACTTATTACAAAACCACAGTAATCAAAACAGCATGGTACTGAAACAAGAACACACATACATACCAATGGAACAGAACTGAGACCACAGAAATCAACCCTCATATTTACGATCAACTGATTTTTGACAAGGTGGCAAAGACCACTCAATTGGTAAACGATAGCCTCTTCAACAAATTGTGCTGGGAAAACTGGATCTCCATTTGGGAAAAAAAAAAGGAGGAACCCCATGTCACAACATATACAAACATCAGCTCAAAAAAATTGATCAAAGACCTTAATATAAGAGCCAGAAATATCAAACTCCTTTGAAGAAAATGTAGGGCAGCATCTTCAGGAGCTTATGTTAGGCAATAGTTTCTTGGACTTTAGACACAAAGCACAAGTGACTAAAAAATATAGATAAATGTGACCTCCTCAAAATTAAAAACTGTTGTTCCTCCAAGGACTTGATCATGAAAGTAAAATGACAACCTACACAATGGGAGAAAATATTTGGAAACCACATATCTGTTAAAGGATTAATATCCAGTACATGTAAATAAATCCTTCAAAAGACAAACAAGCCAACTTAAAAATGGGCAAAAGACTTGAGCAGACATCTCTCCATAGATACACAAAGGGCCAGAAAGCACATCAAAAAAATGCTCAACATTATTAGCCATCAGAGAAATGCAAATGAAAACCACAATGAGATACCATTTCACATTCATTAGAATGGATGCTATTAAAAAAAAAAAGCAAGTGTTGGGGAGTATGCAGAGAACTAGGAACACTCATTCATTGCTGGTGAGAATGTAAAATGGTACAGCCACTGTGAAAGACAGTTTGGCGGTTCCTTAGAAAGCTAAGTATAGAACTACCATATGACCCGGCAATCTCACTACAAGTTATATACCAAAAAGAAATGAAAGCAGGGACTCAAACAGATAGTAGCACGCCAATGTTCACAGAGGCATTATTCATAATTGCCAAAAGAGGAAGCAACCCAAGTGTCCATCAAACTATGTATGCATAAATAAAATATGGTATCAACACACAATGGAATATTATTCCACCACAAAAAGGAATGAAGTCTCAATACACGGGATAACACAGATGAACCATGAAGACATCATGTTATCTGGAATAAGCCAGACACAAAAGGATAGATGATGCACGATCTCACTTATATGAAATAATTAGAATAAGCAAACCCATAGAGTCAGAATCTATAATATAGGTTACCAAGGGAGGCGATGGGGGTAGGGAATAGGGAGTTAATAGGCTTAAAATGTGAAGAGTTTCTATTTGGGATGATGGAAAAATTTTTGTAATGGATGGTGGTATGGTAATACAACATTGTGAACATAATCAGCAACACTGAATTATATATTTGAATGTGGTTAAAAGGAGAAATTTTAAGATGTATATATGTTATTAGAATACATTTTTTTAAATGTCAAAAATTTAATCCATTAATTATTTTTTTAAAAAATTAGGTGCAGAAACTTGCAAGGAGTCATGCTGTTGTGGGGCCTTGAAGCTTAAGCTCCATAAGTATTGCTGTTACATGATAATCATCTAAGGATATATTTGAAATTTATTGGAAAAAAAAAACTGAGCTAGAGAGGATAGTTTTTAGATTGTATTGAACTATTTAGCTCTCGAAAAATTTAGACAATAGGTAGGGAAAGGGGTGTTAAGTACAGGAAAGCTCTGTTAATAACCAAAATATGTTAGCTATGTATCAGTGAACAGAGATTTCAGGTAATGGTCTGTTGAGAAATGAACAAACCAAATCTAATGGATAAAAATTATAGGACTTAACAGTAAAGGATAGGCTTTTATAACACAGAAGTAATGACTTGATTTAAATATTGGGTTTACTTAGTAGTACTTCCCCTACCCCTTTCTGTTCTGGAATAGACATGGCAGGCACACAACTTAGAATTGAGAACCTGGTTAAAAGACTGATCTTGTCACCCTTTAGTTGAAAGGCCTTTGGCAGGTTATTTAATAACTCTTCTTTTCTCACATCTTTAGGATGAGTATCATAAGAAAAACTACATATCAAAGTTGTTCTAATTTAATGAGCTGACACATGCCTTTACGGGGAAAAAAAAAAAAAGCCTGGAATGGAGGAAGTAGCTCAATAACTATCTGTTGAATAAATGACTGAAGAAATGAATCTATGAACAAATTAGCCCCCATGCACATGTTATTATAGGTAATCTCTGTCCTACTACATGAAAATTTGATTTGCCATTTATTAAAGCTTTTAGAAATATACATATAAAGTGAATATATTTGCAAAAAAAAAATGGCCTCTATAGGAAGTTGGGAAGAACTTAAGCATGGATATGGGCCACACAGAAAGGACTCTGGTGGCGAGAAAAACAGATAAAGGTATGTTCTAACATTAGATCAGGATGCTACATGGCATAGCTACCAAGACAAACTTCTCATTTAGTAAACCCCTAATAAGTATAAATTTAACTCAGAAACAAATCTCCAAACATCTAGGTCAGAATCACCTCTAATAACTCAGCCTCAGTCACAGTGATGTAATGAAGGGCTTTACTTGAAAGGTTAACAAAATGAAGATCTCCAAAACCCAACAAATCATTAGTTACTTTTTTGGAAACAGACTACAGATAGTACCACAAAGTATAAAAAATGCAAAAACAGCTTATATGAATTTTCTAACCTTCGACAATGTCATTGCTCAAGAATATAACTAAATTTCTTTTGAGGTATTTTATAATTCGGGTTTTACATTTAAAACGGTTTTAAAAAAACTCTACATAACCGTATGAATTCAGTAATTTCTCAATCTTTTCTATTTATATTCTGATAAATTAACTGGCACTTAAAATAGCTACATTTTATTCATAAAATATCCAAATTAAAGGTTATACTCCAGAAATAGTATTTAAGTTATAAAATAATTGTTTTAACAGTAACATGCTTACAATGGCTCAATACTGCATATGATGAAGGTATTTCAGGAAAATGTACTTACAGTGGGTATAGCTATATTATAATGTGAAACTTACTTACGTATGAAAAATAACCAGTCTACTCTTAAGGTTTCACTGATTCCACTAATTCAATTTTGAGGATACGGACAGAATTTTATATGACATTCCATATGTGATGATTTACATAAAAAAGTATATCTTTTAAAAAAGTTTAATAATGCAAACCAAAACCTGCTATAAGCTAAAAAAGAAAAAATTCACTTAAAAACTATTTGAAAAAAATACACAACACTAGATTTCCATTCTGAAGCTTTTTATGACTTTGATGACATGCTATTTTTAAGCAACTGAAGACTTAAACACCTTTATATGCTTCCAAATACTGCTGACAATCTTTTTTAATACTGTATCAGATGCCATTAAAGAGAGCCTTGTTCTTTGAATCAGCTTCCTTGTTATTGTGGGAAATACTATAAGGCATGAGCTTAAAATGCTGTGACACTGAAATACTGTTGGCTTCTGGAAGAATCTTCTGACATTTCAAATTCTAGTTATAATCTGAGGAGTCACTCCAATCAGTCACAGTTACTAGGCTGCTTTTCAATGTGCTTGATTCATTTTCTTGAAGTCCTGTGGAGGGAGAAAGAAGAAGGGAAAGAGAAGGCTCTGGTGATTAAACAAGCATCTAAGCCTCTAAAAATCCATTTTTTCATATTCTAACTTCATTCAACACTGCATTTGTCCATTAACCCCCATCCCCCAGGTCTCATAAGCTGAGTAGGAGGCCACTATAAACTCTGACCGTGAAATGGCCACATCCCTGGGCGACCACCACAGGATGGAAACATCCCCCCTGCAGCTTACAAGTTCCTGGGCAGCAGGAACCTCATCCTGCGGCTTTCCTTCCCCAGCATTCAGCACAGGGCCTGGGCTTGAAAGTGCTCAACACGTTTTTGTTACTATTGACTCTGAGGGAATAGATGTTTTAAAAAAAAGGCAGAGGGAGATGAAAAATTAAGAAGCCAAGCAGGGATTAGGTGTTGAAAATAGGTTTTTCAGGGTAGATGGTCTTAAATATGGAGTTAATTTAAAAGTGCCACAATTTGAGCCACTGAAATAGTATAGTGTGGAGGATGCCCCTTGAGTTTGGTTCTAGAAACGTTTTCTTTGAGGGGAACAGAGACAAGGCATTGGAGGAAGAAGAGGAAATGTCCTCAGGCGCTTCGCTTGGCCCTGCGTACCAACATGTCACAATGATGAAATGAGGTCTTTTGGTTTTTTATGATAACAATCAATTTTTGGACATAGCACAGACAATGGTGGTGACAGAACAGAGGTCAATGTTATTTGACGATGTTAAGTAAAGGCACAGGTGGCACGTTGGTTGGGAGAAAAGGTAGAGCGAAGAACAGAGACAGTAACAGCTTTATCTTAGAGACTGGGGCGGCAAGAGATGAAGAATATGGACGGAGCAAGCATAGAGATTTGTGTGAATTAACTTAAAATTACAAACATGGGTATAAAAATCGTCAAGAGGGGGCTTGAGAGGTGTAGCATGGAGTGAAAAGAAACCAAATCCTATCTATCTTACAGGACATTAAAAAATAATGCCTAAAGGTGAGGAATGAAGAAACTGGTATAAGCACATTAGAGGCCCAGAGGTCCCCAGCAGAAACACTAATACAGAATTGATAAAAGGCAAATGTAAATGTGGGTTGAAAGGATGGCAGGAAGTAACCCTTCCGTATGAGTTGACTTTCACCATGTGCAAGAATTACTTTGATACAAATATAAATTATAAAACTTTAATTTTAAAAATTAAATGAATTAAGAGTTAAGTTACTGGCTTTATCCAGGCTCTACCCTAGATGGATGGGAAATAATTCATTTGTAATTAATCCCACTGGCTACAATGCTACAAGAAAAACTTTCCCTGTTTTTATATAATCAATTATATACATGAAGATTAATCAGATTAATATATAATCAGATTAATACATGAAGACTGCCAGAAGAATGGTTTCATTCAAGTATATGATTAGAAATATTTATTTCTATGGGGCAACTTGCAGGAATAGAATATTTGTATGGGCATTTTCAAAGATAATATTAAACTGTCTTTAAAGACTAAAGATTGAGACTGAATAAATTAAAATAATTAAGAGATATACACAAATTGATAAGTTGTACATACTCAGGGCTTATTAAAGAAGCATAAAGAAAGCAACAAGATATTTGTTATGCCAATGGAGTGTACTTGTCCAACGATATAATAACATGGCTTAATTAAATTATCTATTTTTTAAAGATAAAAATAATAGAAAAATGGACAGAGCTTCTGCTAGACACTAAGCACTAACCTTCTCCCTTTGGCCCTCTAGCATTAGATGCACCCCAGGCACTTGGTATGTGAGTAGAATTTGATTCATTCTTCACCAGTGGAGGTTCCTTCTGTTCTTTCCCAGTTTTTTCCCCCAAAGATTTTTCTTCCTCTAAGGATGATATGTCCCAGTCATCCTCATCCACATCTGCACACTAGAAGAAATACATGGAAAATAATTTATGTTTCCTAAAGAAACAGTATGTGTTAGAACCCCTCAGTTATTCTGTTGGTTAGACTGAGCAGCTGAAACTGAATGATAAGAAGTTGAGAACAGCAGAGGATCCCAAATCTACTCCTTCCTTCAGGGCAATGAATGGATTTGGAAGTACATGTTTTGAATGCTGAGAGAAGCAACTCTTTCGTTTCCTGCCATGGAATATATGTTACTTGCTAAGTCATGAATTTAGAACATTCCAGAAACATTACAAGTGAAAGAGTATAAAATGCTAAAAGCTAGGGTGCTCCACAATAGGAGCCAGGTGGGCTCTGGGGCTCTTTGACCTCCATGATAAAGAACATCTAATCACAAGTAACACCCAAAAGGGCTCTGTAGAAATGGCCTCCTAACCCAAAGGAGCACACACTTCTATCATGTCCTTCTAAAGGAAAAGAAAATATTAGTTCTTCATTATATGACACATAACTTTTGTCATTTTTGGCTCGGGTAACACAAATAGCACTAACTAATAAAAGAAGTTTGGATTCCAGGATAAGGAGGATAAAAATTAAATCTAATTTATGCATAAAAAACTTAAGAAGGATGACTACTAGAAGACACGGTCATTACAAACTAGCTGTGCCCCAGAAATACATAGGGAGATCTCTATCCATAGAAACACTTCTGGTGTCCCAGCTGTCAGAACTGCTGAGAAAATGTCAGGGCATCTTCTCTAATGCAGAGAGTGGGTTCTGGCTCTGCCCACCTAGTCTCTTGATTCTCGTCTCTCTCTGCACTGACTCCAGTTCTTAAGAAGGACCAAACTTAAAAGTCTGTATTTTATTTTGAGGTCACACAAGGACAGCAGAAAAGCCCCTGGACTATAGTATCTGGAAGCCCAGGATTCTAGCTAGTCACAGGTTTCTTTGTGCAAACCAGCTAATATCTGTAAGCAACAAATAATACACAACATGATTTTTAAAACCTGTCAAGTTTTATATGCAAATAAAGCACTACTACTAGTTATTGCTTCAATATCTTTGATTATCTATGGAATGGAAAGAAATGCAATACTGAAAACAATGTAAGGTAAAAATCTCAACCTCTATTACACTAATTATATTTGCTTTTTATTTCACTATGAAAAATATATTTAGATGTATTCATCAAAAAATGAACTTGTATATGTGGGTACAGCAAGTAAAAGCAACTTCACCTTTAGTTCTTCTGGTATTTCTTCTTCTTTGATGAATGCCTCAGCAACATTAATACCACCAACTGGTTTATTAACATTTCTGTGATTTGTAACTGTTTTTTCAACTTTTTCAGTTAGTGTTTTAATGGAGGTTCCTGTAAGATCAATAAAAGTTAGTCAGGTAAAGTTTTTAAAAAATTAGATCTATCTTCAGTCCAAAGTAACCTTACAGCCAACTCTGAGACAGTCTAAGCTTTTTATGTATTATTAAAATAAAATCAATTGTTGTATTATGAGGTTGAAAAAAAGGTTCCACTAAACACTATTTACTTCCTTAAACAAAAATCAGACTAGGAGATATAAATTTTTCATTTTAAATCAAAGAAGAATGGTGTCATTCAACTATATAATCAGACTTTAATTTCAGTGTGGTAACCTTCATGTATTATACTTTAACAGAATTTTATAAATATATGG
>PVKY010004748.1:0-18670 GCA_004027775.1 Bradypus variegatus
AGCAGGGTCAGGAGTCCTGACAGCCCAACCCCTTCCAGAGCCTTCTTCACTCCAGGGCTACCTCTTAGGGGATCATGACAAGAGCCAGGCCCCTGGCTGTGGAAGACCCTATTGAGACAAGCACAGTTTAGGCTAAAATTTGCTCAGGCTTAAATGAGAATGCTGCAGGGCTAAGTGGATCCAGACGTGGCACACAATTAAAGTCCGAGTCCTCATGGACTGTCTCTCACAGAGTGGTTTGTTTTCCTTCAAGTTCCATAAACTCTAAGATCATTCATTGTGTTCATATTTGCACTTGGTACAAAATGCCCTTGGAAGTTGGTATTTGTTCCCTTGGGCTGCCTAACAAGTTACCACATACTGGGAGGCTTAAAACCACAGAATGGTATTCTCTCACGGCTCTGGAAGCCAGAAGTTCAAACTCCGGGTGTTGTCAGTGCCAGTTCCTTCTGGAGGCCCTACAGGAGACTCTGCCCCATGCCCCACTGTAGCTTTGGGTGGCTCTGGGTGATCCTTGGCATTCTTGGCTTGCAGACGTATCGCACTTCAATCTCTGCCTCAGTCTTCACATCAGCTTCTCTCTGCGCCTTCCCCTCAGTGCTGCATCTTTTTCTCTTCTTACAAGGACACTTGTGATTGGCTAGAGGGCCCACCTGGATGATCCAGGATGAGCCCATCTCAAGATCCTTAACTTCATTCCACAGGCAAAGACCCTTTTTCCAGATGGACATATCTTTTGGGGGGGCCACTATTCAGATGACTTACAGAGTTCAACATGAGCGAACACATATAGTTTCATCTTCTCAGAGCACTGCTTCCATTTGCTTGAGAAATTGGTATTCTTCATTTTTAAAAATCACAGGAACTGATTGCCTTCCTCCCATCTATGGGAGGACAAAATCAGGTGGCCCAGACAAAGACGACTTTTTAGGACCATGTTTCCACAAGCCTGGGCTGAGGAGACACCCCTCCATCAGAATCCCCTGGGGAGCTTGTTATGTGTGCGGGTTCCCTGGAGCCATCCTGGAACTGCTCAATCTGCATCTCTGGCAGGGGCCAGACAATCTCCATGTCTACCAAGCTCCCTCAGCATTTCTTCTGCCTCTGAAAGGTGAAGACTCACGGTTTAAGTTTCTGGAGTTGAGATCTAGGACATTAGGGGCAAAGGTGTCACAAAATCCACCCTAAAGTCACTGCAGGAGACCTTTCGAGAAAGCCTCAGGTTACTTTGGTTTTTGGAGGGTTCAGAGCACAGCCTACAGATGGTCGATCTTCTCCACGAGACAAGCAATAAACACTTTTCGGTTTGTTTATGCCTGCATAAGAAAAGAAGGGGAGGGAGGGAGAGGAGCAAAGTGAAAAAGGAAGAAAAAAAGGCCCACACTCAGGATGCAGCCATCTGTAGATAACACGGTGGAGAGTTTTTCCCATTGCCATCTTCAGAACTCAGCAAAGTCCTCTACTGGACGCAGTGTTTCTTCCCGGGCTGGTGACAAGTCCCTCCTGGCAGGCTGGATCTGTGCATCAGCAGGCCGCCTCTCCGGAGACGGGCACCAATGGAGCGGCCGGGAGAGCTGGGCCCTGATAAACCCACTTTGGAGAGGCCCAGCACCCCCAGCCCATGGCTTCCAGTGGGCAAGAGGGCACAGAGCGTGCCTGAACCCGCAGGTCCTGCTGGCATTGCTCCACAGGGAAGCTCATGCTGGCAACTACACCAGGGAAGGGAGAGGCCCAATTGGAGGGTTGGTTTGCTTTTGCCAATTCTTCAGCAGAACATGGGTTCATGATTAGTGTATTGAAACATTCAAAAAGGAGCTTCTGTTATTTTTCAAATGGCCCACCCACTAAGGAGCCGTGACTTCTGTAACTGTGGGTGGGATTCAGTGGGTCACAGACACGCACTTCTGGGAGGTGGCCGGTGGCCATGGCTGACTGTATTGGACCCCAGAGGCTATGCAGACGTCCCTTTGCACAGCACTCTGTGGAAGATGACAAAGAGAAAAGAGAGCTTTTACTCCATGACTCCTTCCCCGAGGACTCCTCACTACCAGCCCCAGATCCACTTGTTCATACAGCATAAAGGGAGAACTGATGACTTTACAACCCAAGGATGGGGCCCTTTCCTTCAAGCCCTAGGCAAATCTATTTGCTCATCCAGCCGTGCTTCGTGCATGAGCCCGCCCCAACCCTGCCCAAGATCCTACACACTTTTCCATCTTCCTCTGCATCTTGGAAACTTGATCTATAAGACTAGAGGTCAAAGACTTCCCTTGTCTCCAGCTTCGAAGGGTCAGGCCAGTGGGAGACAGACAGCAGGAGAATGGGGTGGAGGGTCCCTTCTCCTCCCGTATAAGTTGCTGTGGGTGCCTGCACCCTGTCGCAAGGTCCCGCCCTCTCGGGAGGCCGGCTCCCTATAGCTTCCCTCTCTGGGTTCTCTCCCCTCAGATCCCATCCCGGCTCCTTCCCCTGCAGAAGCACATAACACCTGCTGGGTTTACTCTCAAGGTTCTTCAGGACTCGTTTTCCTGCCAGGACCCTGGCATACAGTACCCAAGCGCAGCTGTGCCCATAGCTGTGTCCCTAGCCTGATGTCCTTCTCTGGGGAGGGATGCTGGAGGACATGGGCTCCGTTTACCTGTGACATGCTCAGGCATCCAGAGGGACCAGGAAGGTGCTTATTAGAACTGGAACCAACTAATATTTGCTCCATATATTGCCTATTGATCCCCACAGGGCCACCATTCATTTGGTAAAGCCACGTCAAGTAAGGTGAGGATGCATTACCAGCCTTACTAGTCACACCAAGCAGTGTGTACTGGTTAAGCATCAACTAGAGGAATGCATGGAGATAACCCTGCCCATCCTCATTCCTTCTAGTTACTGCTACTTTATGGGTCCAAAGTGGCCCAAATGCTGTGGCTCAAAAAACAGGCCAAAAGGACTTGAACAAGACTTTTCTCCAAAGAAGATTCACAAATGTCCAATAAACATGTCCAAAGACGTGCAACACCATTGGTCATCAGGGAAATCAAAACCACAGCAAGACAAACATTGGGACTGGCGGTTTGATGTGCTGAGTCCTTGATCATGGGAGTTGCCCTTATGAAGTTCGTTACTACAAAGGAGAGGCTAAACTTGCATATAATTGTGCCTAAGAGTCTCCCCCTGAGTGCCTCTTTGTTGCTCAGATGTGGCCCTCTCTCTCTCCAACTGAGCCACCTTGACAGGTGAACTCACTGCACTCCCCACCACGTGGGACTGGACTCCCAGGGGTGTAAATCTCCCTGGCAGTGCAGGATATGACTCCCGGGGATGAATCTGGACCTGGCATCGTGGGATTGAGAACATCTTGACCAAAATGAAATGAAATAAAGTTTCAGTGGCTGAGAAATTTCAAATGGAGTAGAGCCGTCACTCTGGAGGGCATTCTTATATACTATATAGATAACACTGTTTAGATTTTAATGTATTGGAATAGCTAAAAATAAATACCCGAAACTATCAAACTCCAACCCAGTAGCCTTGACTCTTGAAGACAATTGTATAACAATGTAGATTACAAGGGGTAACAGTGTGATTGTGAAAGCCTTGTAGATCACACTCTCTTTATCCAGTGTACAGATGGATGAGTAGAAAAATAGGGACAAAAACTAAATAAAAAATAGGGTGGGATGGGGGAATGATTTGGGTGTTCTTTTTTTTTATTTTTTATTCTTACTCTGATTCTTTCTGATGTAAGGAAAATGTTCAAAAATAGATTGGGGTGATGAATGCGCAACTATATGATGGTACTGTGAACAGGTGATTGTACACGATGGATGACTGTATAGTGTGTGAATATATCTCAGTAAAACTGAATTTAATTAAAAAAATAAAAACCACAGTGAGATACCACCTTACACCTCCTAGGATGGCTAAATGAAAAACAAAAAAAGGAAAATAGTAAGCATTGTCAAGGATGTAGAGGAACTGGAACACTCAGGTATTGTCAGTGGGTGTGTAAAATGGAGCAGCCGCTGTGGGAGACAGTATGGCGAGTTCTCAAAAAGGAAAGCACGGAGTCACTATATGACCCAGCAGTTCCACTCTAAGGTGTTGCACCCCAAAGAACTGAAAACAGGGACTCAGACAGATACTCATACAATGATGCTCACAGCCACATTATTCACAACAAACAAAAGGTGGGCACAACGCAAGTGTCCATCAACAGATGAATGGGTACACAAAAGGAGGTATGTACACACAATGGAGTATTTCTCAGTTGCGTAAGGGAGTGACACTGTGATACATGCTACCACATGGGTGAATCTGGACACCATTATGTTGAGTAAAGATAAGCCCAACACGGGACAAGTATTGTCTGATTCCACTTACATGAAATATCTAAAATAGAGAAAGAAAGAAAATTAAAGGTTACTGAAGACTGGGGGGAGGCAGGTGGGAATGAAGCGTTATTGCTTTATGGGTGCAGTTTCTGTTTGGGGTGATAAAAAGTTTTGGTAATAGATAATGATGATGATAGAACCACCTTTTGAATGTAATTAATGCCCATGAATTGTATGCTTAAAAATGGATGAAATGGTAACTTTTATGTTACATATTTTTTTTCCTTACCACAATAAAAAAAAAAGGTTCAGTGTGTTTCCACATTCTCCTCTCCATCAGCAGGTGCCTGCTAAATCCAGTCATTGTCACTTGTCCTCCTGGATCCCCAGTGCCATCTGACTGCCCAGCCCCGTGCTTGTGCCCCTGTCAGAAGCAGACGCTGGTCCTCAGGGCAGCGCAGCTTTCTCTAAGTGAAATAAAATGAGAGCAAATAAATGTGCAGAATAAACCTAGACGCTCCCTTCCCTCACTGACTACGGCTAGGTGGAAAATGTGATGTTTAAAATGCAAGGGTTGTTGCTAGTAAACGTGCCGTTTGGTCTTCTGAACCTCACCTGCTGACTAGCGACAGCGCGCAGCCCTGCAGCCCCCTCCTTAGGCGCACAATCAGCCGGGGTCTGGGGTCTGGGGTCTGGAGCTTGCAGCCCGGGTTCAAGACTGGGCCCCACCAGCTGTGAACCATTTACCTCTCTCTGCTGCTGTTCCCTCCTTTACAAAGCAGGGACAATAATAATACCCACTTTGAAGGCTGCTTATAAGGATTAGGTGAGTCAATATTTGTAAAAGGCTTAGAACAGAGCCAGGCGTTTAGGAAGCGTTAGGTGTTTATTCAATTATTCAAGCCATAAAGAGCAAGCGTCTCCAGGAGACAACTGTGGTGTCTCTTCTCTGCCAACGCGGGGTGAACACGGCCCTGTCTCAGGTGGGGAAAGGGCAGGGAAAAGCAGGCTTAGCTTCTAGATTCTTCTGCCTCCACAAGCAAGGGAAGAGAAGGAACTGGAATGACTCTGACTCAGAGCTCCTGCCTGGGTTTGGCCCTTGCTTCCATCCTAGCACAGCAGGGAGCCTGGACGGTGTGCAGCCCCCCTTCCCTGCGAGGAGGACAGAGGGGCAGGGCCCCCTGCTGCCTCCTGGAGCTGCCAATTGGCAGGCTGGGGGCCCTGGGTGCACACTGGGCTCCCTGTGTCCTCGCGGCCCCTTCCAGCGCCCGGCCCCCGCACATCCATCCTACCACAGCTCTGACCCCCATCCAGACCCCAGCTTCCGTTCTGAGATCCCAGAGGAGCCCCTGGGTGTGCCTTTCAGTGGAGGTGGGAGCTCAGGAGCTGGGGCAGGGCCTGGCTGAGGCGGGTGGTTTGTTGCTTGCTTGGTGCTAGAAGGAAAGGATGGATTTTGTAGAGTGGCTGGACACTGCCTTCCAGCTCAGCACCGCATCCAGCTCCTCTGCCTTACCGGGCCCCTGGAGGTGTGTGCAGGGATCCAGCCGCCAAGGGGTGCGAGGAGCAACTTCAAGGAGCTCCTTCCCGAGGAGGTTTAAAGCAGTCACAGAAACGCACCAGAGACCCTTCTGCTCAGGACCCCACAGCTCTAAGGGACGGGAAAAGGCTTCCTCTCTGCAGTTGGTGGGTGGGAGCTCCTGGGAGCACAGAGGGGGGTGCCGTGATTAGGTCTACGAGGACGGGGCCGGCCCCTGTGAGGGATTCTCTGCCATGTTTCATTTGCGGGGTGCTGACTCTTGTAGGGGGAGAGGGACCAGGTCACATTTTGCAGGCACCCTGGTGACAATTCATTCCCGGATGGCCTGGGCATCCCACCCACATGATCAGCACCTGTAGGTGGCCCCCAATCAAATGGCTGCCTCTGGAGCCCTTTGTGCAAAGAATCCCGCAGCCGGCTCTGCGGGCAGGAAGGAGGCTGGTTAGGTCAGAGAAAACCGCCTGGGTGAGCACAGGGCCTGACATTCCAGATGTATTTTTTTTTTTACTTTTTATTTTGAAATAACTTCAAATGTATAAGATATTTGCAAAAGTAATACAAAATCCATATGGAGAACTCCAACATACCCCACACCCAGGTACTCAGATCTACCAACTTATATCATTTGCCACATTTGTGCATCAATCTCATCTATCAATCTATCTTCTATCTACCTATCTATCTGTCTGTCCATCCATGTGTTCATTGGTTCGTGATCTTTG
This sequence comes from Bradypus variegatus, assembly GCA_004027775.1. Taxonomy (NCBI): domain Eukaryota; kingdom Metazoa; phylum Chordata; class Mammalia; order Pilosa; family Bradypodidae; genus Bradypus; species Bradypus variegatus. The sequence goes on from PVKY010004748.1 coordinate 6,585, forward strand.
GGTTGCTGAGTGCTGCCTGCCCAGACTTTGTCTTTGAGTTCTAAGAGTCACATTGTGGAGAAACACAGACAGCCCCTGAGGTCATGAAAACAGAAAGGAGAAAGAGCTAAGATGAGGTTTGCACAGAACCCAGGAGATTGTGCCCAGCTTTGCTGATGGCAAGAAGGGCAAGTGGGCTGGAAAAGTGCTGCTGGACACCACTTTCGAGGCTCCTTCCTGTCTTTAAGTCCTTTCTGGAGCATGGCAGGGCAGGCATAATGCATTAAAGTGTGTGTGTGTGTGTGTGTACATACACACATATTAGTCATTCCCAAACTACGGTCTGGGGACCTTGGGAATCTCCCAAAACCCTACGCAGGGAGGGGAGGGAGGATTCTGAAAAGTCAAATCTATTTTCATAATTTTAAGATATTATTTGCCTTTTTTAACTCTCATTCTCTCTCAAGGGTAGAGTGGAATTTTCCAGAGTCTACATGATGTATGGTAGACAAAAGACTGAATGCAGAAGCAGATTTGAGAAACCAGCTGTCCTCTATTAAGCCAGACATCAAAGATATTTGCAAAAATGTAAATCAATGCCACTCTACTAACTAAATTTTTTGCGGGGAAAGTATAGTTACTTTTCTATTTATGGGTTTATTTTTAAGCAATTAAATATTTTTATATTTTATCAATTCTAATTTCTAATAACAACACATAAGACACACATAAACAAAAACTCTTTGGGGTCCTCAACAATTTTAAATCATGTAAAGGCTTCCCGAGACCAAAAGATTGAAACTCTGTAAAATACACAAATAAGACTATAGTAAGAGCTCCCTAAGTATGGTCAGCATGCTGATGGCTTTCCCAGAATGCAGAGCAGCTCTGCCTGGGACTTGCAGCTTCTGGGCAGCTGTGAGGTCAGCAGTGCAGCTCAGCCCTTGTTGCTGAGACCAGGAGACCCTCATCCGAAGCCAACCAGTGGGATCAGAAGCGTCACATGGCTTCCTCTGAACCATACATCTAGCTTCACAGTGAATTTTCCTTTCTTGGGCCACCATTTGTCTATTTTCACTCAGATACGTACTCCACCCTCCCTCGCGCTGTGGCAGTGTTTCATGGGAAGCTGACTCAGTCTCTCCTGCCCACTGGGTCCAGCCAATGGGAGACAGGCAGCACGAAAGGTTTTTCCAAAGAAACCTCCTCCTCTCTGACCCAGAGAAATGTCTCTGGCAACTGCTCTGACTCCTCCGTGGTCCCAGTTCTTTCTGGGCAGCTCCTGTGACAACGCCAGTGGCCTACCACCAGCTCCTAGCTGGTAACCTCCTTCCACGGGCCCATAATGCGACAGGCTGGCTACACTACCTCCTTGCCTGTCCCTCCAGCAATAGCTAATCCCAGGTTGCTTCATCTTCCACTGGTTGCCCTTCCAGCTGCTCTAGCTCCTTTGTAACTAATTCCCTGCCGTAAATTCTCTTTATTGAATTACCTGGCTATGATTTTGACTTCCTGGCTGGACCCCAATGAATATACTTGAGCTTCCGAAATCTCTGGAGTTGCAGAGAACAAGAGCCAACCCTAGAAATGTCTTGGATATAAGTTACCAAGATGCTGCTCCATCAAGGTGGGGAAAAAACAAAGCTGAACCCTTCCCAGAGGGTGGCAGTGGAGGAGGTCTCCAGGAACACCAGGATCCCCTGTGGGCTTTATCCAGGACTCAGACCCATGGGAGGGATACGAAATGGTCTAATTCCCCAACCTGCAGGGGACACCTGGCTTCACTTTAATTACCATAGTCCACCTTGAGAGTACATCTCTGCTCACTCATTACCGCATTTAATTGTCCCAGCAACACTGATTAAGCACTTATTACTCCCATTTTATAGCTGCAGAAACCAAAGCTTAGGAAGGTTAATAACAGACCTAGTGACAAGCAGAGCTAAGATTTGAACCCAAAGGGCATGTCCTTAACCACAGCACTATATCCCCATCCTTTGTCTACCGAGGATGCAGAATAACTAATGGTTGGTAAGCATTTACATGTCTTGGACACAGCCCTAAGTTGTTTTTTCATTAACACTTTATGAGGTATATAATTTACCTACCATAAGAGTTACCCATTTCAAGCTTTCAATTCAATTATTTTAAATAAATTTACCAAGCTGTGTAAACATCACCATAATCGAGTTTTAGAACATTCCATCACCCCAATGGGATCCTTTATGCTCATTTGAAATTAAGCACCATTCCTAACTTCAGTCCCTGGCAACCCCTACTCTATATTCTTCCTCTTTAGACATTTCAGTTAGATGAAATCATATAATATGTGGTCTTTTGTATCTGGCTTCTTTCACTTGACATAATGGTTTTGAAGTTCATCCACGTTGTAACCTGGGTCGGCCCTTTGTTTCTTTTTATTGCTAATGTCACACTGAATGTATGTTTTGGTTTGCTAAATGCAATATATGAGATGAAATGCAATATATGAGAAATGGATTGGCTTTTACAATGGGAATTTATTAGTTTTCAAGTCTATAGTTTTAAGGCCTTGAAAACGTCCAAATTAAGGCATCGAAAGGACAATACCTTCTCCTAGAAGAAAAGTGCTGGCGATCGGGGACACCTCTGTCACATGGAAAGGCATTTGGCTACATTGCTGCTCTCCACTTCTCCCCCAGGTTTTGTTGCTTCCAGCCTCCAGCTTCAGCAGCCTCCTCTCTGAGCTTCTGCACGTCTCCTTGTCTCTCAGCTTCTCTAGGGCCTCTTTCAGTGAGCTTCTCTTAACTTCATCTCTTCTGTCCTCTTATAAAGGAGTCCAGTAAGAGGATTAAGACCCACCTTGAATGGGGTGGGTCATATCTCATTTGAATGGTCCATCTATAATAGGTCTGCATCCACAGGAATGGATTAACTTAAGAACATACTTTTCTGGGGTCCCTTAAAGCTTCAAACTACCAATGTATACACCATATTTTGTTTATCCACTCATCAGTTGATAGATATTGGGTTTTCACTCAGGGGCTATCTTGAATGCTGCTGCTATGAACATTAGTATACAGTTTTTTAGTGGACATATGTTTTCATTTCTTCTGGTATATACCTAGGTGTTGAATTGCTGGGCCATAGGCTAACTATGCTTAACATCTTGAGGAACTGCCAGACTGTCCTCCAAAGTGGCTGCACCATCTTTCATTCCCACCAGCAGCATATGAGGGTTCCAATTTATCCACTCTTTGCCGATCCTTTATTATCTTTTTGATTCTAGCCATCCTAGTGGGTGTGAAATGGTAACTCATGATTTTTATGTGCATTTCCCTGATGACTAATAATGCTGGGCATCTTTTCAAGTGTTTAAAAAGCATCCACATATCTCCTTTGGAGAAAAGTCTATTCAAATCTTCTATTTGTTAACTGGGTCGCTTGTCTTATCATTGAGTTGCAAGAGTTCCTTATCTATTCTGGACCTGAGTCCATTTGTGCGAAGTTGTGATACGCATCATGTTATTTAATCCTCACGAAATCAATATTTAGTAGATACTCAAGAAAAATGTCCATTTTACAGATAAGAGTAGTGAGGATCAGAGGCTTAAAAACCCACCAACCCTCCCCCTCGTAGAGCTGGCCAATGACCAAAAGAGGGTTTTGAATTCAAGCATTCTGACTGCACAGAGAAAACCCTCCACGCCACAGCTCCCCACTGCTCCCCTTCTCCACTGAACAGGGGGCAAACCAAGAGAGAGCCGCAGCACTGGGGACGACAAATGGGGATGCGTGCAGACAGCCCCTTGACACTGGGTTAGGGGAGAGGAGAGGCCCAGCGATACATCCAGAACCCAACACCAGACTGTGCTCAGCGGAGGTGCTCATTCCAGCATGCTTGGCTTCCCTCTGCTGGTTTTGGTTTATTTCCCTTCAGTCTCTTAACATAAGCCTTTAGACACATTCTAACCAGGTCAAGCCCAACTAAGAGGAAAGGATCCGTGCCCATGAACTGGGGGCGACAGCATTGGGAACAAGTCTTGGTGAGTGGGAGGGGCAGGGCTCAGAGAGGAAAGCTCTGCTGCCCAGAAGGAGCCCTCAGGTGTCCTTCCTGCGGCATCCCCCTGAGCAGGGCTGCTGGATAACTTTCAGGGTGCACACACTTTTTGCCTTTGTGGGCAAAATGTAAATATATATATATATTTGCTGTTATAAATTTCAACTCTATTTTATATCTCAACATAGAGATGAATATAATCCACGCAGAATTATATCCGCTCTTTTTCTCCTGATTCTAAAGGAAATTCAACCCGCTTCATTGGCCCCTAAAAGTATAGCTGGCTCCAGGCACTGTGCCTTCTGAGACGACAGAGGAGCGTGTGCCGCTGCCGGGACACTTAGAAGGTATAACATTCTCCTGCATGTGGGAAAACAGGTGGAGAGTCTGCCCTCGAGGAGACGAGGCTTCATAAACTCGGCAGCACCGTGCACAATTCTAGCTGGGTTCCGGTAAATGTGTGATGGTGATATTTGATGTTATCTGTCTCCATGCACCTTTATGCAACTTGCTTTGTGATGTTTTATATCCCCAGATCCAGAGAACTTAATTGAGTTTCTATGGGAGCTCAGGTACACATATCTCCAGCAGACCAGTAGAAGAAGAAGAAAATCTAAGGAATTTTGTTCCATGTCACAGAAAAATGAGTTTCACACAACTTGGTTTTCTATCGTTAGAAACAACCTGTTGGGCAACAGATGTTGATGCATATGACTCTGTGTTTATCTGCACAGTCTACTGTTAGGAGCAAACCTTTAAGATTTTATTCTTGCATTTCTACAGTGACATATAGAATCCAATAAAAATGTGATGGCTGTTGGAAAAAAAGCCTCAAACAGTGATCGTATTTCTTGCCAATGATTTCTTAGTTGCTGAAAAGTGACTGATCTTCATCAGATGGGACGGTAGTGTCTGGCAGGACATCGCCTTGGTGGGAAAGGGAAGGAAACAGAGACAACGTTGTCCCTAAAACAAACACAAAATCTCTCCAACTTGAATGACTTCAGCTTAGTACAGGATTAGAAGGAAAAATCCACATGATCCAAAAAAAAAAACAAAACAAAACAAACAAAAAAAAACCATCAACTGTTTTTCCAAAATGGAAGATTCCCAAATATTTTAGGAAGGCCAGCACTTGTGTCCAAAGAAGGAAGGTGACTGGGCTGAGGTGGCAACTTCCCAATATCCCCCATTTCAGCTGGAAGGGATGACCTGGTGTCAATTTGCACTCACCTCAACAGAAATAGCAACAAAAAAGCCCCCAAGGAACTCAGCTCTTCTTCATTCTGCATTAGGAGATGGACTTTTCCATAAAAGGCAGTGAGTTTTCAGCATCATGTCTTATCAACATATTATACAACCCATTAGTGAAGGATTTTGGAGCTGTGGATATAACTTGGCCTTCAGTTTCTTTGTTCCTCTTGAGCTACATGTTGACAGCCTCTACAGTGGCTCATCCTAAAATATAAAGTGCTATTCTCTGTTTCCTTCCCCTGTGTTAGGAGCTGTCGATAGAGGCCAGACAAAAAATGTACCCAATTTCAAATCCTTTAAAATTACACTATTAAAACCAACAGAACACACTTTCCTATTAGTTTTCTATTGCTGCTGAAATATATTCTTTTTAGTGGTTAAAACAACACAAATTTGTTATTTTACAGTTCTGGAAGTCTGAAGTCCTAAAATCAAAGAGGTGGCAGGAGTCCGTTCCTTCTGGGAGCTCTAGCGAAGCATTTGTGTCTTAGCCTTGTCCACCTTCTAGAGGCCATCTGCATTCTGTGGCTTGTACCCCCTTCCTCATCTTCAGTCTTGCTCTCTGACCCTTGCTTCTGCCATCACATCTCCTTCCTGACTCGGACCCTCCTGCCTCCCTCTTATAAGGACCCCTGTGATGGCACTGGGCCCACCAGATAACCCAGGATAATCTTCACATCTCAAGAGCCTCAGCTTCATGACATCAGCCAAGTCCCTTTTGCCATGGAAGGTAACAAATTCAGAGGAGCCAGGGACTAGGACATGGACATCTTTGGGGGTGGGGAGCATTATTCTGTGACAAATATCAATGAAATTTTCTACATGTCTAAAAACAGAAGACTGGTGACTATAGAACTCTTGAGGCTACCTGTCCATAGACATGGGAGGCTATAATGAATAACGATGACTACGCTGTGGTCCTTTCCTTAAAGAAACCACTTGGCAACAAGTAACAGATAGCTGATGGAGATCCATCAGTACCCACCAAACACCCACTCTGAACCAGAGAACACGGCAGGATAGTGGAATGTTTTCATGATAGTAACTGTACCACCCCCCAAATATACTTTTGGGATAGTTCCTATCCTTATTTGGGAATGTTCTTCCTTAAGTGGGAATATTAGTGTAATACTAAATCTTAATCTCGGTGGTTTAACACAATAATGGCTTATTTCGCACCCATGGAAGGTTCTACAGGCAGTTCTTCTCCAAGTGGTGATTTGGGAACTTGGGCTTCCTCCAACTGTGGCTCTGCAATCTTCAGCACATGGTGCCCGAGGCTGGCGTGCTTGTGTAGTAGATCCAACCACGATGGGCAGGATCACAGAGGAGTGGGCCTGGGAAGTCTTCATAGGCCAGGCAAACATACACAGGACTTCCTCACATTCCAGTCACATGAGCACAGCCAATGCAAGGCCAGCTGGGAAATGTAGTTCTCAAGCACAAGAGCCCCAGAGAACTGAAAGCAGGGACTCAGAAGGACAGGTGCTTGCTAATGTTCACAGCAGCATTATTCACAATAGCCAGAAGGTGGAAGCAACCCATCAATGAATGAATGGAGTAGTATTTAGCCATAAAAAGGAATGAAGCTCTGATGCATGCTACGCCATGGATGAACCCTGAGAACATCATGCTAAGGGAAAGAAGCCAGACACAAGAGGATATATTTCGTGTGATTCCACCCATATGAAATACCATAGAAACAGAAAGTATATTAGGCCAGAGGCTGGGGGGAGGAGGAAATGGGGAGTTATTGCTTAATGGTACACTTTCTGTTTTGGGTGATAAAAAAGTTTTGGTAACGGAAGGAGGTAAAGGTAGCCAACACTGTAAAAGGAATTAATGCCACCAGATTGTAGACTTAAAAATGGTTAAAATGGCAAAATGTGTGCATATGTTACCACAATTATTTTAAAAAGTTAAAGAAGAAACGGATGCGCTGATGAGCTGGCTGGGTTTCACGGCCCCCTTGAGAGACTGGCAAAATACAAATGACAATAGGAGGCTGCCACTCAATTGAGCTGTCACCTGATGTGTCCTAGTTAGATAACCAAATGGGTGGGGAGGCCACCCTTTGTCCCAACCCCCAGCTTCAAGAAGAACATGTAGCAAAAATCTGGAAAGACAAGATCTCCCCCTCCTCAGGCCAACTGGCCAACTCGTTCCTAGTCACCAACAGCGGGTCCAGGTTTGCCAGCCAGGTCACCGGCACAGCACTAAAAGAAGAGCCATCCGACAGAGCCCTCTTCCCTGAAGTCAGCACACTTTTAGAGGAGCTGCCTTGACTGAAAACATTTAGAACATCAGTCAGCAAGTGGCAGCACAACGGGCACAGAGCCACACCCACCGGAGTCGGACTCAGGTGTCCACCTCACCCCAGCACCGGGGCTCAGCGCGGCTCACAGAAGCCCTTGGTAAGACAGGAGAGCAGTGCTACCTGCTCCCAGGAGTGGTGAGAAGTGGTTGCTGTCACGCTCCTTAGTGTTCCATGAAGCCGAGAGCTCTCTCCCTGTAACTCTCTCCTGAAGTAGCCTTCAGAGCCAGTGTATCCCTGACATAAGGTCAGGTTCACGGCTCACACACCTTTACCCTCTACTGATAACTGTCCTTCCCCATCTCTCCCAGTGCCTCTTTAGCTTCTCCCATCCTTCTTTTTTAAGAAGACTTTGTGTTGGCCACAGAAGCAAGACCCTCAGGGAGCGAGCCACTAAGGTCTTAACAGACCACTTAGGTCTTTAATAGCTACCTGTTGCTATGTAACAAACTACCCCCAAAACTTAGCAGGGAAAACCACAAACCTTTATCACACAGTTTGGGGGTCAGGAATCTGGAAGTGGCTTGGCTGGGTCAGGGTATCAGCCAGGGCTGCAGTCATTTCAAAGACTGATGGAGACTCTGCTTCCAAGTTACTCACGGGGCAGCTGGCAGGCTCCATGCCCTCGCGGGAGGCTGGTTGGAGACATCAGAGCCCCGCTCCCGGACGTCTCCACAGGGCAGCTCACGGCATGGCAGCCGGCCGCGTCACAACGACCACGACAGGGAGAGCAGGGGAGCAAGACAACTGTGTCTTACATTCAAGAAACGGTTCCCAGAATCTCGGGGTAAGTTCCAAACGGTCTTAAACTGTGGCAGCAGCACCCAAATTCATGTCTAGACAGCGAGTGCGTCACTTGGAAGAAGAAAATCTTGAGTTCTCTTCCATGTCGTTCACAGGATGATTCTGTCTCCTTTCGAGGCATAGCTTGGGCATAAAACCAAAGCTGAGTAGGCTCTTTTACCTCGACGTATGACCACTGGTCTCATGGAAGGAGAAGAGTTATTATAATTGCTGAAGGGATAGTAGCTAAAAGATCCCAGCAAACTTAATGGTTTAGAGAAGTGGTTTTGAAGCTTTTTAGATAGAGAGGTCCTTAGAGAAGCTGATGAACTTGACACATCCTTTCTTAGAAAAAAAAATGCTTATATATCCACAGATATAGCTAATCTAACTATAATAGCATGAGGTAATTAGTATGATTTGCATTTTACTGATGAGAAAATTGAGGTTCAGGGAAATGAAGTCATTTGGCCAAAGCCCAACAGAAGAACGTACCAAACCCAATGATCTGGAAAATACATGGATGTAACAGGGACTTCTCAGCAAGAGAAACATGGAAACTCATTTATTAAGTGAGTGGATTTGAAACAAGTATTTAGCTCCCCTTTCTTACAACGCTGATGAATTATGGTTCCTAATGGTGAACCATTTGACCATTTGAGTCCTGGGGTTACCCTAGACTCCTTTCTAAAGAGGAATTCAAATCCAAGAGGGATCAAAAGAAATGACTTGAAAGCATAATATTATTATAGAGGTGTCAAATCAACACAGAAATCGCTCTGAATTTTTCCAAATGAAAATTCAAACTTTGCAAACTCATAGCGCTAGAACAACTGGATATATGCAGGGAAGAAAACAAATATTGACTCTCCTTTTTTTCATATACACAAATTGATTCTAAATGGCCCATAAATATCGGAGCTGAAACTATTAAATTTCTAGAAGTGAACATAGGAGAAAATCTTTGGGAAATTAGATTAATGAGGACTTCTTAATCAGGACACAAAAGGCACAGCATAAAAACAATAAAATGGGTATCAAGAGTAAAACCTTTTACTCTTTAAAAGCCACAGTTCAGAAAATGAAAGGGCAAGCTGCAGACCGGGAAAAACGTGCAAAACATATATCCAACAAAACGCTCATATCCAGAATTTATAGGTAATTTTTACACTTGATAATGAGAAGACAAACAACCCAATTATTTTTAAATGGGCAAAAGGTTTGAATAATCATCTTGGAAGAAAAGATATAAATAGCCAGCAAACACATGAAAAGATGCCCAACACCATTAGTCACCAGGGAAATCCACATTAAAATCCTGCAACACCTGCTAGAACTGCTTACATTAAAAGCCTGACAGCAACAAGTATTGGTGAAAATACTGAGCAAGTGGAACTCGCACACATCGCCGGTAGGAATGCAAAACGTTCTGAGATAGTTGACCACGCAAAACCATTTGACCCAACAATTTGACTCCTGGTATGTAGGTAAGAGAAAAGAAAACTTATTGTCCACACAAATACCTGTATGTAAATGTTTACAGAGGCTTTATTCATAATCTCCAGAAACCAGAAACAACCCGAGCATCACTATACTGGTGAATGGATAAACAAGCAGTGGTACATCAAAACGACACAACACTAGGCAGAGATTAAAGGAAAAACTACTCACGTACAACAACACGAACCTCCAAAGCAGTACACTGAGTGAACGCCGCCAGGCATGAAAGCTGCTTGCTGCATCCTCCCATTTATCTGACATTTTGGAAATGGCAAAGCAGTGCCCAGAAGGGCTCTGTGCTTGGTGCAATGTTCAGCTGTCACTGTCTCTAAATTCTTATGTTTTGAATAAGGGGCCCTGGGTTTTCATTTTGTACTGGACCCTGCAAATTACGTAGCCAGTTCCGTCCTGCTTGGTTTGGCCAGCCAGCCCAGTGCTTTTAAAAATAAGCCCAAATGGAAGTAGTTCATACACTTAACCTATTCCAAAAAAGCCCAGTTTTCTTACACCCCTTTGCCTCAAACCTTAAGTTTACTGCCTGTCCCCGGAAGACATTTGAGTTTTCGAGCTTTGCAAAGGTGTGCTGGTCACCCACTCTCAGAAATCAGTAAAAAACTGAAGAGGCAAAGTCATACATAAGGAAGAAGCCACCAGCTGAGTTTACACTCGCTACCCTTCACCCGTTTTTCTAGTCAGTGAGCGGAATGGGAACTACACGGTGCCAAGCCTCCTGGGCAGAAGTGAAAACTCAGCTTGTCCTCTCCCTGGATGATCCCAAATGTTCTAAGGGCTGAAGGAAATGTTTCCTTTCCACCTGGAAGTTACATTGGCATCTAGCCAAGAAGTCCCTTGTGTGGCATGCTGGGCAGAACATTCTCCTATGCAGCAGAATCTTAAAATGCTGCTGGTTTCTAAGATTTGCCTTCACGACCAGGATGGCTTCTTCACAGCTCACCAAGCTTCCAGCTCCCATCTCTGGAAGGTAATCACCAGCCCCGAGATCTATCCGATGCCTGCTATCAGCATGGACTTGCGAAATAAAAAGAAACCCCATTCTGTGTTGTCACCTCCAAAGAGCAATCAATACCTGGGAAAAAACAAATCAATTTCAAAGCTGTAAAAAATGCCTTGGCAATATTTGACAAAGAAATGGAAGGGTCTGTTTTATAATTGGCAGAGCAAACTTCCTGTTGAAAGCACAGTCAGTGAGAAGAGTCAGAGACAACGGTTTGAACAAGCTTCCATCAGCACCACTGACAGAAACCATCAGAAGGGAAACTGGCACTGCCAATTGCTTAACCGCAATTCCAAAGGCAATTCTGAGTGCTGGAGTACAGAACCGGGCCTTTTCATCAGGTGAACTTTCCGAATTGGTGCGGAGATTGCTGCAGCAATTTCAGGGGTGAATTCTGAGCATTTCCCGAGCGTCTGATGTTGCTAGCACTACAAGCTGTGCAGCCTGGCACCTCGGGGTTGCAAAGCACTTTGCAAGCACAAGCTCATTATTCCGCCCCACACGACTGTGAGGTGGGTGGGTGGAAAGTTGTTATTTTCCTTGTGTTACAGATTTCTAAAGAATGTGAAGGTGCAAAGGGTTGACGTGTGTTATTTTTGAAATAACAGAGTTGCTATAATGCCATCTCCGGCTCTGGGGAAAAGGGAGCTGTAACCGATTGCATTTCCGTTCAAGGCTCCTCTCGTGCTTTGGGTGCGTGAGAACTGAAGTCAGAGAGGTGCATTTTGCACTTCTCAGAGGAAGGCTGAGCAGATGGGTCAGCTCTGCGGACCACCATCAGTGAAGCTTGAAACCCAGACAAAGGTTGAAAGCTGTAGATATTCTTTAGGCCCTTGAGGAAAAATGTGTGTGCGAAATAAAAGAGAAATGAAGGGTTCCCTATGTTTTAGCTGGTTGAAAGCAGATCCAGGGATCATCTAAGAAGATTAGACAACCCTGCATCGTAAAAAGACTCTGATGGTAACGTTGATGTATATGAGGAGGGGTGTGGGGGGGGCGGTGTATACACCTGAATAGCTATTTAAATTCGAGTCAAGTGAAGAGGCCAATTTGTATTGTGGACTCGTATTCTATAACCCACCAAAACGAACTTTCCACACAAAAAGTATCCTTTCTCATAAATAAGTCTTACCTTGTGTTCTTGTTACTGTGGTAGCATAACAAAATTTCCCAAAACTCAGTGGCTTAAATAAATAACATTT
>PVKY010004749.1:0-18670 GCA_004027775.1 Bradypus variegatus
TGGGTTGGAACCTATTGGTTCAGTGTCCACGGAGATGTGACCCACCCAACTGCAGGTGATAACTCTGATTGGATAATTTCCATGGAGATGTGGCCCCGCCCATTTAGCATGGGCCTTGATTAGTTTACTAGAGCCGTATATAAGCTCAGACAGAAGGAGCTCACAGCTGGCTGGAGCTGAGACAGACATTTTGAAGATGGCCATTAGAAGCTGATGCAGACATTTTGGAGAACGCCATTTTGAAACGCACCCTGGGATCCTATGACCCAGAATTATTTGCAGACATCTACCAAAAGACATAGGCAAGAATGGTTACAGTAATTTTATGCACAATAGCCAGAAAGCCAAAACAATCCAGGTGTCTATCAAGGCAAGAATGGATGAACAAACTGTGTCTTTGTGTGATGAGATATCATATGCAATCAGAAAGAATGAATTACAGATGCATACAAACAACATGGATGAATCTCATGATATTATGCTGAACAAGACACAGAAGAGGTCATTCTCTATGACTTCATTTATACAAAATCAAGAAGAGGCAAGACTGGTTAATCAATGTTCCTAATCCAGCATGTAGCTACTCTTGTGGGGAGCAGCAGTGAATCTTCTAGGATATCAGAAATTTCTATGTCTTGGTCTGGGTGGAGCTTTAATGGGTGTATACGTACGCAAACATTTACTGAACTGTACACTTAATGTTAGTGCATTGACAGCTATGTATGACATACTTCAATTAAAAAGTATAAGAAAGAAAAGAAAAACAGCATTTATAACCCTTTGAAAATACCAAATCTGGAAATAACTCTGAGTGAACTGCCTATGTAACTACCACTTGACCAAGAAAACCCATTGTCAGCATCTTATAAGCATCCGCCCTGTGCCCTGTCTCAAATACTATCTCCTGCCTCCCTAAGGTAACTTCTATCCTGACCTCCTACACCATAGATCAGTTTTGCCAGCTTTTGTGCTTTATAGAAAAGAAAGCAGGTGTAGGCTTTAGCTGTCTCCAGTCCTCCTCTGGGTGATGGTTGTGCCAGGTGGCCATGCCCCAAGGCTAGTTCCTCTCCCAGCAAAATGGCAACGTGATTACCCAGACCTAACATCTGCCCTCAGCACCATCCAGAGGAAGAAAGCAGGTTGTCTCCGGTGCCAACCATTATGTCTGTCCCAGATTTAACCATGTAGCCTTCCCTGAGCAAAGCACCTTCACCAGGAAGGTGCTGTGTACTGTGTGTGTGTGTGTGTGTGTGTGTGTGTGTGTGTGTGTGTGAGGTGGGTGCTTTTTTAGGGGGTGGGGAAGAGGGCAGGATTACCCCTTCTGGCTTAGATGAATCTAGGCCCTTCCCTGGAGCTGGAGGAGAAGTCAATTCCACTAATCTCCAGGGCTGCTCCAATGCAGAGAGGGAAGTGCATGTCAAAGAGCGGCCACAATCTACATCACTCTTGTGAGTGGATGCTTCGGGTACAGAGTTGCTCTGTGCACCCATAAGCACCTGATCCAGGTGACAGAGAAGCCCATGTGTAAACGTGTGTGTGTTTGTGTGTACAAGAAATGCAAGGCTCTTTAAAACTGGGGCCGCTGGCAAGAGTTCCACTTGCCCAAATCTAAGGGGCATTACTGTCTGCCAGAACATTGTGTATTGTGGCTGGAGCCCAGACAGTGAGGAGAAAGTGACAAGACATGAAAAGGTGAGGGAAGCAAAGGGGATTTCTGGAGAACCTGTTCCCTGCCAAGGCATTTCAGCTTTACCCCGGGGAACAAGTGTGTGTCTCCAACGGGTTTTAGGTGGAAGAGCGCTTCTCCACTCCAACGTAATGCTTTTGGATGGTTCCTCCCATACTGCTCTTTCCTATGACCCAAAGACAACAATAGGGTCAATTTCCAATTTACTCATTTCTCAAGTTATTCAATTAATCTAGAATTCTTCCCCTTCTTTCCCCTTCCCCTTCCTCTATAACCTGTTGGGAAGGAGGAAGAGGATGGGCGGGTGGTGCCTGGAGGTGGTAGTCTGACATACTCGATTGTTCAACTTGGGAACTCTGAGCCACAGGGCAAGGAAGTAGAGAGGGGAAAGGATGGTACTGGAAAGTCCCCAGGAGCCTGGCAATTCATAAATGTAGCTAAATATGCCTGGAGGGGAGAGCCTCATTCTGAAAGCAATGAGGAAATGATTGATTGTTCTGCACTGGGTTGTCTGAGTTGCAGACCCAAGGCATTTGTGGACCCAGGGAAGGAGTGGGCTCTTTTTCCTCACTGAGTCAGTCATCTCCCTCTGCGGTGGCCAGAGTCTCTGTTATTACTTCCTCCTTCCCACGGTCTCACGGGTCTCATCTGTTCCTGACCACACCTCTGAGGGAAACTCCAAATGCTCAGGGCTTCATTTCAAATGTCCTTATTCTACCTTTATATTTGATTTGTATTTTGGCTGGGTATAGAATTCTAGTCTGGAAATACCTTCCCATCACAATTTTGAAACCATTGTTCCAATGTCTTTTTGCTCATAGTATTGCTGTTGAGACCATGTCATTCTGATTCCTGGTTGCATCAGTCTGGATCCAATCAGGAGATAGAAACCAAACAGTGATTTTTAAAAATGAGTATAAGATATAAGAGAACTCTGTATGATACCTTAGGGCTGAGAGAGAGTACCCAAATTTGGAAGGGGTCCCCTACCCCAAAGCTGGGGTTCAGACTTCATTGGAGAAGGTGTAACTGGAGCTCACTGGATGGCTGAAAAGTTTGCTGGTTTGCCAGTTCCAAAGTTGGTCTGCAATGGCTGGACAAGCAGGAAGCAACTCTTCAGGTGCAGGTGAGCCACAGCTGGTGGCCTAGCAGGCAGGTGTGCAGAGGGAGTGGGGGCATCGGAGTGGCAGAAGGCCTGAAGCACCCAGTGCTCATGTCAGAAGGGCCAGGGCATGGAAGGATACAATGGGAGGCAAGCCTCCGGGGAGGAGCAGGGCACAGAGGGAGTGGGACACCAGAAGCCTGGAGGGCTGAGTGTCTGTACCATAAGGGTGGCAGCAGTGGGAGGGCAGTATGGGAGTGCCTGGGGCAGAGAACCACAGGCTGTCCATCCATCCACACTGCTGAGCTGAGGTACAGCTGCTGGAACCTTCAGGAGAAGCCACTTCCTCCTGCAATGTCCCTCTAGTGCTTTCTATGGAGACAGCTTAACCTTGTGCTCACCGTAAAGGAGAAATGCCTGAAAGAATTCTTCCATTTTTTTAGAGAAGTCATTAAAGGGTGAATTTGGAGCTGAGATGCAATAAATTAACAACTGGCACATTAGTCCTTTGTGATGATCTCCTCTCTGTCTCAAGTCTGTAAAAACTTTTTTTTGTCTTCAGTGTTTCCTTGGTATTCTTCTAGTTTCATCCTTTTTTTCTGGGCACTCTGGGCTCTTTCAGTCTGCAAACTCATGTCCTTTAATTCTGAGAAATTATCTTGTATTGTTTTAAATATCTTCTCTCTGTTTTCTCTTTGCTCTCTTATTATTCAAATGTTGGACCTCTTAGACTGTTGTCTAATTCTTTTTTATCTTTTCCTTTTTTATTCCATTTCTTTGGTTTATTGCTCCATCTTCTGGGACATTTCTTTAACTTTACATTTAACTCTTCTACTGAGTTTTAAATTTCTGAATTCATGTTTTTAATTTTCAAGAGCTCTTTTTATGCTCTTTTTGCATTTTTTTAATAAAAGCATCCTACTTTTGTTTCATGAATGCAAATTTTTTTTAGAAAAAAATTTAGCTTTTGTCTTCCATGTTTAAGGTTTTTCTCAGCTGTCTGGTAATCCTTGACTGTCTGATTATGTTATGAGAGGGGAACTATATCAGTCAGATCCCAACGGTGAAAATATGAAAATATGAGGGCTTATTTACAAAATAGCCATTTACAAAGGCAGGGTGTAGGGGGAGCTGTGAGGGACACAGGCAGCCTGAGGTGACCCTCAGGGAGGAACCAGAGGGCAAGTAGTCAGAACTCAATCTCCTCTCTCCCTCCTGTCTCCCTCCTGGGTTCCACAGTGACATAAACAACAGGAAGTTAGTACGCGTGGGAGTCCGCGCATGCTATACACACCTCTGAGCTTTCCAGGGGTGAGAGGCAGGTGGAGAGTGGACGTGGAGGAGCAAAGAGAAAATATCTGCCCTTCCTATGCTGATTGGAAGCTCTTGAGTATGTGGGGCATTTGGAGGGAGCTGTTGGGGAAATGCCTAAATGTCGGGCTCTTTAGGCCTTTCCTCGTGGGCTAGTCAGAGTCCCCAGAGAAGAATCTTCCAGTCGCCTGTCAGGAGGGTAAAGGTCTGGCTGTCAGTGTTCTTATTACTGAATGGAGGGAGAAGGCTGGGGTGTCTCAGCATCTAGCATCCATCATACACACAGTCACTTAATCCTATTTGAGGAACCATATCTATGTTCTCAAATGGGCCTGGTGTCCCCCAGTTCAAAGATCCTCTATTTTACCCTGATCAGAGAATAAACCTGCAAGTATCTATGGGAGTGGGGAAGGGGCGTTCACATGGTAATATGGAGTGGGTGGGCTGGGGGCTAAAGTTTTAACTGCCTCTCAAACAGCTTCAATGATCTTCCTTATTTTAACCTATACATGTGTACACACACACACACACACACACACACACACACACTTACTTTCAGTTCCCGAGGTCCCTGGAACTGTCAATTCATAAACCTTTCGAGAATTGTCTTAGTTCTCAGCTTTCCCCATTGGCAATTTAGGATTTAGCCTTTTCAGGTTGACTATGTCAGTTTCCACCTAAGCCCAGGTGGGTTTCTGATTCTTGGGATATGTCTGGAAATCTCAAGCTTTCTTTGGCTGAAAAACAGTGTATCTGGAGAGAGTTTATGGGAAAGAGGAAGAAAAGGTACCCTGGAGCCAGACTGTGATGTGTCTGGAGTAGACTGTACTTAACTCTAGAGGCCATGGGTTTGGGGGTGGGAGCTAACAACTTAGGTCTAGCTGTGTGGGCCCCTTGGCAAGTTTATTACCCCTTGTTGTCCCAGTTTTCTCTTGCTTCTTATGTGATGACTCAATCATAAACAGTAAAGTGGTATTCTAAAGTGATGTATTATTTCTCAAATGCAGCCAGAATTTTCCTGTCTTTATGTCTTTTAGCACATTGTTGCTTCTGCTTGGAATTTTCTCCATCTTCTTCCTCACCCCGCTAACCCTCTCATTTCTACTTATAGATATAGTGCCTTTAAGGCCCACCTCCTTATCAATTCCTTTACGCTGCCCTAAAACTGAATGTCAATTCCCAAATTCTCAAACCCCTCAAGAAGGTCATTTATTGTTTGTTTGTTTGTTCTCACCTCCATTCTTGCCCTTCCTTGCTCTGTATTTCAAGGGGCTGAAAACCTGTGAATTTCTTTTTTCTGACTCCTTCTGGCTGGCTTTTCGTTAGGTTCTGCCCATGTGAGTCACTGGCAGGAGAATGGAAGGCAGGAGAAAAGAAGAAACCATGTTTCCTCTCCTTTCGGCTTCCGGCAGCATCACTGGTAGTGACAGCTGCAGCGGTGAGTGTGGTCTCCCGGGTTCCTTGCTTGGACAGCACGGTCGTAGCAGTGGCAGTGACAGTAGAGCACCCAGCAGCCTCAGCGGCACAGCAGTCGTGGCCTCTGGCTCTGGAGGAGGCAGCAACAGTGGCAGGTGACTTTGGGCTCCTTGGCTCCTGTCGCAAGAGCAGGGACACGGGCTTTTCGCTCCTTTCAAGGTGACATCAGCTGTGGGTCCAATGGTAGCCATAGCGATAGTGGGGGCTCCAACAACCTTAATGGTGCAATCATCGTGAGCTTTGATTAGCTCTGTTTTCCTGCTTGCCTCTCTAGCCTAGAATTGGTAGCACCCTCCTGCACTTACTGATCTTTGTGTAGCTTCACTTCCCTTTTGGTTCTTCCAGCCGTTCCAACACCTTTGTAAATAATATCTTATATTACATTCCCTCATGTTGAAATATCTAGGGTGATTTCTGCTGTCTTGACCAAACTCTGAATTATGAACATTATTATGTTTCGTGGAAATTGAGACATTCCTACTTGAAGTACAGTAATTTTGAATTGGTATCTCCTCTTTCATTTTCATTGGAATAAAGATCCCTTGAATAAAGTCATGAATATTCATTTGTTAAACCATGCAACAGTTATTTATTGAGTGTCTACTTACAGGCAGTGTTTTATGCACTTCCTATGGTTCCCACAGGAAGGCATTGAAGGGTTTTAAGCAGAAAAGGGCTGATGATTTGTATTTTTAAAAAAGCACTTTGGCCGAAGTTTGGAGATTAGACTGAAGGGGAAATGGGTGTGGGGAGAAGCCCCAGAAAGGGATCTGATGGCTTGGACTGGTGTGGTAGCAGTGAATGTGGGGAGAGGTGGATGGCTTGGAGGCTATTCTGGAGGTAGAGGTGATGTGGCAATGGACTGGATGATGGAGAAGGAGAAGGAGTTAAGGATGATTTCTAGGTTTCTGACATAGGCAAATGATGGGGTAAGCCCCTGAGACAGAGAACAGAGAAGTGGGGTCAAGGAGTAAAAGAAAGATAATGGTTCAGTTTTGACCATACCAAGTTTGAGATGCCCATGAGATCTCAAATTGGAGATATCCAGCAGGCAGTTGTATGTGCTGGTCGAGAGTGCAGAGGAAATAGTCGGATTGAAGGCAAACATCTGAGAGTCAGTGGAAGTGGACAGAAACTGGGGGGGGAGGAGAAGAAGGCCTAGGGAGCAGCTCTAACACCGAAACTTCAGCTTGAGGAAGAAGAGCTTGAGAAAGAGACTGGGAAAGAGCCACCAGAAGGTAGGAGGAGAGTACGGAGTCACAGAAAGGGAGAGGGTATATTAAGAAGGGAGGACTTTTTTAACAAAAGAAAAGAAGAATTAGGAAGGAATTGCGCACCTTTCCCAAGGCTGCTCAGAGGTCAAATTAGTGACCCTACAGTGTATGTTTGTATTTCTTAATCTGGATGGCAGTATGTGGATGATCACTGAATATTATTTTTATGCTTTTATATGTATTAAGTGGTATATATTTTAAAAAAAGAAAATCAAGGATAAGAAGCTCTAGAAACATCTAAAGGAATATTAAAAAAGTATTTGAGTTATTTTTTGGGAAAAAAAAAAAAGATGTTCATTGTATTAAGTGCCTGGCAGTTATATCTTCAAAGCTCTTGTTGCCATCAGAGATTACCTTTTTTCTGCTGGTTTGTGGGTGTTTTTGGTCTCATTCAAATGTCGGCTCTAGGAGGGCTGGGCTTGGGCTTGGTCATCATGGGTTCCTTGCGCCTAGGACAGTGCTGCGGAGGAGGCCTTTAACCAGTGGATGTAGAAAAAATGTGGGCACCTTTTTTAAAGGGCAGTTTCAGGGGAGGGGTGGGAGTAGAATACAGATTAGAGTAGCATGAGAAGGGAATGGGAGGTGAGGACGCAGAGATAGCGAGCGAGTCCCCCTCGGTCAATTACTGCAGTCAGAAGTTTGTAAACAGAAAAAAGTTGGGGAAGTAACCAGTAAGGAAGGTGGAGCACAGAGAAAGTTGTTTCTCAAGATGGGAGAGACTGGAACCTGTCAAATGCTCGTGGGACGGATCTAGTGCAGAGGAAGAGGGTGAAGACGCAGGTGAGGAGATGGATAATTTAGGGCCTGAAGTTCTGGAAAAGGCAGGGAGGGTGGATCCTTGGAGGCCTTGGCCTTAGACGAGAGGAGCACAATCTGTGTCTCTGAATTTGTTGTGGTAGCAAGTCCAACGTGTGGCACATGGATGGCATCCAATAAATATTTGTTAGAAATACAATAACAATTTCTAAGCACTATGCTGAGTTAATGCTCTGTGCCTGGCACTGTGCTAAGGAATTCATGTACATTTTCTCATTTGATGCTCATATCCACCCTCT
Source organism: Bradypus variegatus (assembly GCA_004027775.1). NCBI lineage: Eukaryota > Metazoa > Chordata > Mammalia > Pilosa > Bradypodidae > Bradypus > Bradypus variegatus. The sequence goes on from PVKY010004749.1 coordinate 7,906, forward strand.
GATTTTGGTCCTGCTGTTGTTTCTGCTTGACACTGGTAGAACATGACTGGGAAAGAGTAAAAAATTAATACAAGGATTTGAAGCCAAGGCTGCCTGACCCAAAGCTTTTAAAATTTATATTTATTTTTGACACAGCTTTATTGTGATATAATTCACATAGCATACAATTCACCTATTTAAAGCATGCAATTCAATGGTTTTTAGTACATTCACAGATATAATGCAACCGTCAACACAATCCATTTTTATCACCTCAAAAAATAAAACCCCATACCCTTTAGCTATCACCACCCCCCATCTTCTCATCACTCCTGCAACCCTAAGCAATCATTAATCTACTTTCTCTCTTGACAGATATCCCTATTCTAGACTTTCATATGAATGGAATCATATAATATGTGGATATTTGCAACTGGTTTCTCTCACTTAGCGTAGTGTTTTCAAGTTTCAGTCAAGTTATAGCATGTATCAGTACTTCATTCCTTTTTATGATTGAATAATATTCCATTATATGAATATGACACATTTTACTTATTCATTTGTCTGTTGATGGACTTTTTGGTTGTTTCCACCTTTTGGCTATTATGAATAATGCTGCTATAATAGATTGTGAATGTTTGTGAACACCATCATTTTGTGTGGACAAGTTTTTGGTTCTCTTGGGTATATACCTAGGAGTAGAACTGGTAAATCTATGCTTAACCATTTGAGGAACTGCCAGACTATTGTCCAAAGTGGCTGCACAATTTTACATTCCCACCAGCAGTGTTTGAGGGTCCTGATTTTTCTACATCCTTGCCAATATTTGTTATTATATGACATTTTAATTCTAGCTCTGTTGTCTCAAATTTAATAAAATTATGTTCAGCATGATCAATTTTATGGGCCAGAAAAGTGAATGTGTATAAGATGTGTAGGAAGAGACTCATGAAAATGGTTAATATCAATAAAGTCTGAGCCTTGGAGGGAAATTTCAGTTAAAAGGAAAAAATAGATTCTAAGTTACATTTGCTTTCTTCCTCTATTCAATCAAATAGGTGAAGTTATTGTACATGCAGATAATCACCATCAACAGGCTGACATTTACTGAGCACTTACTGGGTACCAGGACTGGACTTGAGGTCATTTAAGTGCTAAGTATGAGATCTTTTTCTCAATTAATCTTCACAACAACCCTCTGCAGAAGGAACTCTCACTATTCCCTGTTTACAGAGAGACTACAGAAATTGTGCAAGGTCCCTGACTAGTCAACGGCGAAGCTGGATTTGAACGCGAGCAGTTTGGCTCACAAATCTGCTTAATCACGTGTGTCTACACACATATAGCTATGCGTATAGGAATGATTGCCACAGAGCCAGCTAGTGGATGTAAAAGCAGCCACTGATCAACAACACAAAGGGTAATTATTACTCAACCTTCATACTGCGAAAATCCGGTGTGTGGGGCAGCCTCTGCTGGGAAGCGTAAGAACATACAGCTCTAGTGTACTTGTGGAATCCAAATTTAGGAAACTTCCAGGAAAGGTGAAATGATAGAGGTAGTAAAAGAAGAGGCCCTAGCTCAGACAAGAGATTACATTTGGCAATAGAAGCAAATCCGGCTGGTATTGTTAAATCTGCTAGTAATTTGTTCTCTAATCCAGGACACTGTTAATTCCATGGAGCTAGAAGCGGCCTTAGAGAGCATCTAATAACCAAGTTCTAGTCAACCTCATCATTTTACGGTTGATAGTATGGAGTCTCAGAGATACAAAGAGACAGCAGAGAAGCGGCAGCACTGGTCCAAGTTGGGCTCTCCCATTATTTAGAAACCATTTCTCCTCTCTCCGGAAGAAAGGAAAGTTCCAGATGTAATGAGCTGTAATTTAAAAACATATTCGGGTAGATTCCTTTGTCTAGAAAGGATGTGCTTTGGAAAAGTATGCTCATTTACATTTATTTAACAAACATTCCTATAGAGCTTACCATGTGTCAGGCATTGTCACAAACATTTTGCAAATATTAACTAATTTAATTTGCATAAAAATTCTGTGAGGGTACATTGATTTTCCCTATTTTACAGATGGAGACATTGAGGCAGAGAGAGGTTAAGCAACTTGTCCAAGGACACACAGCTAGTAAGTGACAGAGCTGATATTTGAACACAGGCATTCTGGCTCCAGAGTCTGTGTATGTAGAATTATATTATATATTGCACTAAAAAAAATCCACTTTCTAAAGGAGTCTCATGTTATATGCTCTAATCTATGTATAGATGAGTCATCTCCCCTTCCCCACCTACCCCATAATGCATCTATTTTGTATATCTGGATTTTCAAGCTCCTAGTGTGTTTAATTTTATAATTGTGATGCTTTTTGGCAGTTACAAAATCATAACATTCTATAAATATTAACAGAAGGGGAAAAAGTTTTAGAACCCCTTTCTGAGCATGGTGATAAACATCCATTTGCTGGGGGTAAACTCAGCTGGGTGATGAGATGTAATATGGAACAGGAAAATATGCTGAACTCTGCTGCAGATGGGATGAGCCTGATTGTTGTTGTACCCGAGCTGGGGATGCTGGTTTGGTCCACTGTGAGAGTGGAGGGTCTCCCTAAGCAGGCTGAGGATGCCAGACCCCAGCTGAGGCCTGACTCTGGGGGTTGCCATTGGCCCGGGCACTGAGCTCTGCTATTCAGAAGGACCCCCAAATATTATACTTCTGCCTGCCCCACATACTAGACTGCTTGGGTTCAAATATCAGCTCTGTCACTTACTAGCTGTGTGTCCTTGGATAAGTCACTTAACCTCTTTGATGAGGAAGGGGGAAGGTGAGGTTTCAGGGAATCAAGAGCACCGTCCTGTAATTATTGATTAACCAGGAGCAGACCAGAGGGTCAGAGATGGACCAGAGGCCCAGGGAGGGTTTTGTAAGTCAGTCCAGTCCCCACCCTACTGCACCTCTTGGGATCATCGCTGTCCTGAAAGACAAACTCATGAGGTGAAATGAGAATAAAGGATATTGTTTTAAACTCTTGCAGTGGAGAATGGCCCCAACAAAATCAGCCCAATCCTGGAGGATGAGAGCAGGGAGGGAATCAAAAACTGCCCCTTTTAGTCAGGGTGTCTGACCAACTCTGTCACTGGCTGCCTGTGTGATCTTTGGCAAAACATTTCACTTCTGAAGCCTCAGTTTCCTTATCTGTAAGGTGAGGGAGGAGGAGCAGATAATGGCTAAGTCCCTTTTGGATCCAAAACAATCTTAGGTATTTATTCTATATGGCCTCCAACAGGCCTCTGTCTTTGGTAAACCTTGAGAAGCTTAATCTCTACAGGTCAAAGGTGAGCGAGAACTTATTTGCTGGGACAAAGGCAGAAACAGCCCGAACTCCCCCTCTATGGGATAATGAGGGTGATGATGGCACATGAACTCCAGTGGGAGGTAGAGGGGAGAGGGTCTGGGAGACCTAAGAAGTGGGTGGACAAGCTCTGCTTTTGGTGCACCAGGTTCTGGAACTCCCTTCTCCCCTACCACCTTACCCAACCCAGATACTTACTGTGATGGGGTGGATGGGTCCTGGGCCCACTGAGTCCTCCCTCAGTGAGGGTCCTGGGCCAGAAGCTAGACCCTGCCCTAGATTTGCCAGTTACCAGCTGTGTGATCTTGGACAAGTCACTTCACCTCTCTGAGCCTCAGTGAACTCATCTGCAAATTGGGGACAAGATCTGGCCCACAGGGTTAAGAAGTTCATAGGTGATAATATATGTGAAAGTGCTTGGTAAGCAGCCCAGTTACCTGAGAAAGGTGCCCTGGCTCCGACAGTTAAAGTCCTTGTTCTTTCTGCTGCAGAACCACAAGCAGCCTGCCTGAAATCAGCAGGCTCCAGGGTGCTTCAGTCCTGTCTGGTTCTCATTTCTGTTTTCTGATAGCCAAATATCCACCCTGTGATTCACTCTGGAGCTCCTCCAAATAGCCCACAGACCTGAGTCTTCTCTCCTGCCTGAGGAAGAGATGCCAGTTAGGAAAAGCTGGTGGCCCCAGGAGTGCTGGCCTCAGGGCACTTTGGCAGGTGCAGTTCAGGTAGGAATGGTACAGGCATGTTTCCTTCTTCTCCTTATCAGTGTTTTTCACAGCAAAGTCTGGAACGCTGGCCCAAGAATTTTGAAATTCCACTTAGGGTAGAGTTTAGGTCTGGCTTGACAGAGGTCAGAGAGACTGCTCAGAGAATATCCTGAGGGGCACCACATCTCCTAGTAGAAGGTCCTCACCATGTGCCAGCCTCTCCTGAGCAGTGGTGATGCGGAGATGAACTTTACAGTGTTGCAGGGGAGATGAGGTGATTGAAAAAAAAGTCAGCATGGAGTTTGAGGGAGCACAGAGATGGGGCACCTAACTCATCCTTTTGAATGATGGGATACCTGAGCTGAGGCTTAAGGGTAAGAAGTGTATAGGACCAGGGAAGGGAAATCAGGGTGGAAGCCATAAATAATATGGTAGAAACAATTATATTCAAGGCAAGGAGATGAAGAAAATGAGGCTGGGAAAATAAGGATGGGCCAGATCTTCTCATCTGAACCCCAACACCAATAAGGTGTATATTGTCCTACAAACCAGGAAATAGAGGCTCAGAGAGGTTAAGTAACTTGCCCTAAGTCACACAGCCAGCAAATGGCAGAGCTGGGAGTCTGTCTGACTCCAGAGCACAGGCTTCCCACCAGCGGATTAGAGAGGAGGCGGCCCACTTTGGTGCAGAAGCCAGGTGGAGTCTGAGATGCCTGTTCTACGGCTTCAACATCCCTCTTTTGAGCTCCCCTGTCTGAGCTGAGGGTGCACCGCAGCCTTCCGGTTTCAGGCTGGCAGCTGGTAGTCCCTCTTTGATTATTTTCAGGTCTGCATCTGCCACAAAAGGAGGGGAAGGGGGCAACCACAGTGGGAACCACCCCCAGCTCTGCTGCAACCCCATTTTAAACAGCAGGAGAGAGGGCTAGAGGCCCGTGAAGACCCACCACTCAACATGGCTTTCTTTCCCTGTCTTGTGGCATGGCTGAAGCCCACCCAATCTAGCCCCCATAACAGGGTGGGTCAGTGCCTGGTTTGGACTGACACTGCTGACAGGTAGTCCCCACAAACAGACCCTTGTGCACTGGGTCTGAAGCTCTGTCCCTCCATGCCTAGTCCCACCCACTTTGGGGCTCCTGTCAGGCCATCCCCATTCTTGCTGCCCAGGAACGCTGATTCTGATCAGCCTGAAGCCCAAAGTCAAAAAGCACATTAATGGTTGCTGCTGCAGACGCTTCTCTGTCTAGACCTTATTTCAGCACTTTTCTTTCCCTCCAGCTCGGCTCTGAGGCTACCCTATCAGCTTTTGGCCTGGTGGGAAAACCTTGATGGGCCCCTTCAAGAGGTCCTTGTGGTTGCTCTTGAAGGCTGAGTGCCAGTTTCTATCTGCTGAGTCAGGAAGACAGACAGGCAGTTTCTGACATCCACTGAGCACCTGTTGGCCAGTCCTGTGTCAGATGCTGAGCCGCCATTCCCCAGCATCTTCCTAACAAACCTGCCCAGTATAGCTTTCTTGTGGCTCTCTGACAGATGAGGAAACTGAGGCTTAGAAATTCTGAACAGCAGTCCTGGATACAGGAGGGGGCAGGTCTGGATGTGACTCCAGGTCCATCTGCTTGACTCCAAAGCTCAATTTCCTCGCCTCTGCTGCAGCCTTTGGGGAACAGTGGAGCACAAGGAGAGAATGTCCCATTAGGGCAGTGAGAGATTTAAATCTGAATCCCTGGGGTTCGGGGTGGGGTTTGGACCCAGACATCGGTGGTTTTTAGGACTCCCCAGGTGATCCCAATGAGCTGCCAACCACTGCTTTACTGCAATTGCAAGTGGCACATCGCTTCCTCGAGGGTTCTCCAGGTGAGCCTTTCACAGCTGTAATCTTGTTCACGAAACCAAAAATCAAAACAGAGCCAGTCCCCCCATCCTTCATAACAGAACCGGGAGGAGGAGCCCTTGTCCCCGCGGGGCCCGGGTCTCTTGCCCTTCCCCCGCTTAGGTGCTGCGCTGCGGAAGGAAGCCGCCCCCTGCGGTCCGCCGGTGCGCGGAGCTGTTGCGCCATCCGCTCTGGCTTTCGTAACCGCACCCTGGGACAGCCGAGAGACGCTCCGGCGCGAGTTCCTCAAATGTTTCTTCGCGTTGCCAGGACTGTCCGCTGCTCTGAGTCACGTGCATGTGGGAAGTCGCGCTGACACCGAACCCGGCCAGAGGGAGCCGAGCCCAGCGCGGCGCTGAGCCGGGGGACTCGTGGTGCGTGCCGAGCGCGGCCCCCGGGAGATAGGGGCTGCCCTCGAGGCCTGAGCCCGCCCGTCGCGCCTCCCCGCCAGCCTGGTCCCGACCCGCACGTTCGCCTCTCTCGGGATCATGGAGCGCTAGCCGAGAAGGAAGCATGCTGGCCGTCCGCTGCGCGCTGCTGATCGCCCTGCTTGCCGCTCTTGCGGCGGCACTGGCCCTCGGGGGCTGCCCCGCTCTGGGTAAGAGCTTCGAGAGCACCGGGGGCAGCCGGCGGGTGGGGGATTCCGCCTTGGCCACCGCAGAAGGGGGGGGCGGCTGGAAGGAGGAAAGGAGGTGTGACGGCTCCCCCCTTCCGTGGTTAGCTTATGTCCCCGCGGGCACAAGGTGCAGGCTCAGGGCTGGTCCAGCTGTTCCGACGCGGGCGGTCGATCGTGCGCCCCCTGCTGCGTCCTGCACCTTTGGCCCCGCGCGCTCTCCCTGGGACTGCCCTGTGGCCGGGAGCTCCCTGTTGTGTGCGTACGGAACTTGGCGTGTTTTCGGAATCCTTGACTGATGAGATGATCCTAAATTCTCTTGCATCTCCTTCTCAGGCCCCCCAAGAACCTTTCAACAACTACGCACCGCGTGGCTCTTAAGGGAGAGGGCAGTGAGAGCGCGCTCTGAGGGAGGGAGGTGGTGTTCCCGCTTGGGGCGTTCTTTCACCCAGCGTCTCTCTTGCCCCTCAGTTTCTGGGACCACCCTGCCAGACTCCCCCCAGTTCCCTGGGTGTCTGTGTGGATGACAGAGCCCTGATTGTGAAGGGACTGACATCATGGGCGCTGAGTCACGGATCCTCCCCGCTGTACAGACTCACTTCAGCGGGCACTGGCTCTGGCAAGCCGCGTGCCCCAGCTCTGGAAATTCAACCTGAGAGCAGTGACTGGCAAGGGATTGGGATCTCTTGGGGCTGGCCCGCGCTGGACTCTGCTCCTAGGCAAGGGAAGGAGGGGCGAGGGAGAGGCCAGTGAGCACTTGTTGCTCATGTTAACTATAATCTGCACCTGGCAGCCAGACCTATCTATGGGCTCTGGCTGCTCGCCCAGCCGTGTGTCTATTCTCTTGTCTAGATGAGCCGGCAACTGCTTTGCCAGAGGTTTATTTTAGGGCCTGAAGGCTTCTTTGATGAAGAGTGGAAAACCAAGGGGGCAGCAGGCAACCCGGTGGCTCTGAATTTCACTGCTAGTCCACACTGCGCTCCTGCCTTGGGCGAACACCCCCAGCTTGATCTCTCCCAATCTCTCCCCGCTGGGAGGTAACCATCTGGAGTCAGAGTCTGGAGTGTCTGCAGCTCTCTGCTTTCTGAATAGTTGTGGTCCTTGTGCTTAGTAAGGTAAAGGAGTTCCTTTTTTCAGCACACATTTATTACTCCTGCCAGGAACAGTCATAGTTGATTGAGGGATCTGTGCTTTACACATGTTTTCCAGTCCTCTGTCTGATGTAATTATAGCTTTGTTCAAAAGAGGAGACTGAGGTTCAGAGTGGTTGGGATGGGAGGTTGTCAGGCCCATGTGGTGGAGGCTTGCCCCTCCCATGGCTCTGTGCTCCAGTGCAGTAGATTTCCAAGACTCCCAAAGGTGGAATTAATGCAGCAGGCAGAGCATGGGGTGGGGAGAGTACTTGGGGGCAAGCTGTGAGTTGTTACCCTTATCTGGCTCAGCACTGGGGCAGAAGAGGCCAAGAGGCCAAGGGAGGGTAAGTGGAGGCCTGGGCTTGGGCACCTGAGATGTCAGAGAGATGCAAGGCCAGCCTCGGGAGGGTACAGGGCTCCCCTTTTTGCCTGGGAGGCCTCTGTTGCTAATCACATCCCATCCCAGGGCACCTGCCCCAGGGAGATTACTGCTGTAGCTGTAGCTTCTTTTTGCTCCTTAGTGGTAGTGAGGGCAGCCAGTTGCAGTCAATTCTGTTTGTTTCCCTTGTGCTTGAGAGCCACTGGGCAAGGTGGTCTCATGGCCTGGACAGCCTGTGAAAGGCAGAACTGAGAGTTTGGGGAGGAAGTGAAAGCTCTCCCAGCTCAGAAAGAAAATGCAGGGAAGTAGAAAATACCCCGCTCCCCTCTCACACCCACACAGGCTCAGCCCACAAACTTGAGAGTAAAAATAAAGAAATAGCACAAGGAAGCATGGAGCAAATGACTGTGAGATGTCTCGCTTTAGGGAAGTGAGGGGCAGAGGGGGTAGCAGAGGGTGGAATTGGCTTAGAGGGGAAATCCACAGGTTCTCCGGGGCTGTGGGGCTGTTATGGCCAGGGAGGCGTGTTTTCCCTGGGATCGGCAGCTGCCCGCATGTTGCAGTATTCCTTGGGTGTACTTGCTGTCTCCAGGCCGGGATTAGCTGGGGACTTAGGCTCCTTCCAGCTCAAACACTCTAGGTGCTGGGTGTGGAAGGCCTGGCCATGGATGACTCAAGTTCCCTCCCTCTGCAATGCACAAAAATACACAGAACAAGCACGCCCTCCTCTGAGGCTCTCCAAGTCCTGTCTCAACTTCTGAGTTTCCCTTTAGGGCAACCTCTTCCTACCCCCCTTCCCCCCAATGCCTATGAACATTCCTAACCTCTCCCTAAATCTGTATTTCTTGAAAGGGTAGTTCTGGATCTAGTTGCTTCCGAATTGGGGTGTGTGTTTGTGTGTGTGTGTGCTGCGCGGAGGGGAACAGGGTTTCACCCCCAGGTTTACAGAATAGGACTATCTGGGAGGGAGGCCTGGGAAAAGTCTTTTTTAACAAGATGCCCCTTGTGAGTCTTAAGCACTGTCAGGTTTGAAGATGACTGCAATTGAGGAACTGAAAGCCCTCCCCTATTGAGCTGTTGCCAGAAATTTCTCTGCCTTTGGCTCTGCCCCTTGTTTACTCATCGCAGCAAATATTCACTGAGTCTGTGCAAAGCCCTGGGAGGCCTGTGTGTGGAATCATCAAACCAGGCTCCACCCTAAAAGGAGTCGGAAAATGGTCAAGTATAAATCCCTCAGGGAACCAAGTGTCTCTTTCCCGCTTGGTACCAACTGCCCAAGGACACATTGTTGTGGGCAGTGGGGTGGATTGAGGACCGAGATTCACAGGCAGGGGGACACGGTGGCCCCAACTACATTACCCCAGCGTCTCTCTTTGTGAACTGAGGGAACCCTCACTTCGCAGGGTGTTTGTAGGGGTTATGCAAAGTAACATAGGCGCTTAACTGCTGTAACTGGGTGCCCCTTCCCTCTTCTCACCCTTTTCTGTCCCAGAGCACAAAGCCTGCATTCCCAGGCACGGAATCTGCTTTCTGAGGTCAGTCTGAAAGGCTAGTGTGGTAGTTCCTTGAAATATAGCTGGTGCAGCTAAGGAACTGAATTTTAAATTTTATCTAGCTTTAATTGATTTAAATTTAAGTAGCCACATGTGGACAGCATGGGTATAGAACATGTCCATGATCACAGAAAGTTCTACTGGGCAGTGGTGGTCTGAAAGGCTAAACAGCTTTTTCCAGAGATTTTCTAGTGCCCCTTCTCTTATCCTTCCCTGGACCTTCTTCTCGCTTCTGCCTGAACACAGCTAATCTTGCACAGGTCACAGTTAAGGCTTTGAGGCCAGCACTGCCGTGTAAAATTGATGTGACCTTGGGCAAGTGATTTAACCTGTCTGAGACTCAGTGTCCTCATCTGGAAAATATAAAAAAATTTATTGTCTCTCAGGGTGGTTATAAGATTAAATGAGCTAGCTAAGGCATCATACACAGAGTCTAGAAATGTGCCCTGCAGAGAGTAAGTGGTTAATAAGTGTAGCTAATAATTCATTCATTTGAAAAAAAAATTTTGAGAGCCTGCTATCTGCCAGACACCATTCTAAGAGCTAGAGTTATGATAGTGAACAAAACAGACCAAAATCCCTGACTAATTTGGGTTTCATTCTAGAGGGGGAGACAGACAATAACTAGAATATAAGTTAAATATATGGTAAGATAGTGACTAGTGCTAAGGAGAAAAAATAAAGCAGAGAAGGGAGATGGGAACTGTGTGTGTGTGGTGGGGGCAGAGTGTTGAATTGATATTTTAGAAGGGAAGGCCAGGGAAGCTCACACTGAGAAGCTGATACTTGAATGAGAAGGCCTGAAGGAAAGTTAAAAATATTTAGGGATTCCCTATACTACCATCTCAGGCAGGAAGATTCTTGTCTCCTCCTTATTACCAGGGCTGGTATTACCTGAGGGTCTGTTATGTTCTGGAACAGAGGGCTCTGTGGGGACCTACAGGTGTTCTCTGCCCTGGAAAATCTTGGGGGTGTCTCTGGAGAGAGAAAAGGCTTCAGCCATTCAGCCCCTTAGACTCCAGCTGTTCAACAGGAAAGTGCTAAATGTTGTGTCATTAACTGCCAGTGAATTCCAGTGAGTCTTTAAGGCAAAGAAAGGCTTTTAACCCTCAGACCCTCGGTCTCAGTGAAGCCCTGGGGGGTTTCTTTGGGTAGTTCATCTCTGTGCCGAACCTTCC
>PVKY010004750.1:0-18665 GCA_004027775.1 Bradypus variegatus
GGAAGGTGCCGGCCGCTCCCAGATGCAGGGCCAGTGGGCGCTCAGCACAGCACACCTGGCCTCCCGCCAGCAGTCCCGGGGCACTTCTCAGCCCTGAGCCCCGCACCGTCGGGCCTTCTCCCCAGCTGCCCCCTGCCCCGGGGTGTCCGCCCTCCTCCCCTGCTGGCTTCTGGGTGTGCCACCCCCAGGATCCCCCTGGCTCCCCCACGCTGTCCCCCCGCTCTGCTCCCCTGTGCACCCTGGGCTCCCGGCGCCCACAGGTGGGTTCTCCAATGTGCCACTTCAGTTTTCACGTTCCACCACCTGTTAGGATTCGCCTCCTCCACGTGAAGGCCAGTGAAGTCCAGCTGCAGACCCAGGCCTGCACAGCGTCCTCTAGCTGCCCTGGCTGCCTGCAGAGCCCTCCACCAGCGCACGGGTTGGCTAATGCCATTAAATAAAGGAAACCAGGTTTTCTGTTGCCCGTTTGGGCCGTTCATGTTTGCAGAGTTTCTATCACGGACAGGCCATCGTGTCTCACCCCTTGGTCTCGGAGAAGGCACCTCCTCCCTCGGGCCCGGGCATTGTTCAGAAGCTCAGCTGGGCTCCTGGACCCAGCTCTGCAGTCTGTGGCCAAATCCAGAGAGCAGGCATGGCAGTCGAGGGCACTGGCTCGCAGAGGCCCCATGCCCGCCCGAGCTCCTGTCCCTTTTCCAGTTTGCAGAGCCCTCAGCCACTCACCCGACGGGCTGTCACCACCAGCCTCCAGGGGCTCCGGCCGCACCTCCTCTCCTCCCCACTTCTCCTGCCCAGCCCCCCTGGAAGCCTGGCTTTGGCACAGTGCCCAGTAGCCTCAGCTTGGCACCCTAGGTGCCGCCCGGCAGAGCCAAGCCCCCCAACCCGTGGCTCTTCAAGGTGGGTTGGGACGCAAGCTCCAGCTCAGGCTCGCAGAGCTGCACAATCGCAGCAGACAGATCATTGTGGACGCGCCAAGAGGCCAGCCTGGAGCTGCCGTCTCCGTCCTAACCCACACGTGCCCATGTGAGGCTGGTGGCACCACGTGAGGTGACGCCCCATCCACCAGGAGCCGACTCAGCTGTGCATGGAGTGCCGGGGCGACCAGGCCAGGAAGGGCCCCCTCACAGCCAAGGATCATGGCCCCCAGGTGGAGGGGCACATCGCAGGGTGAGAACGAGGTGAGTGACTGCTGCAGGGCGTGGGACAGGGGATTTCAAAGGAGGGAACTAGGGTGCCCCAACAGCTACACACAAACACCGTTTCCATTTTTCCTAAAGAAGAACTGGAGCTCACCATGGGGAGGAGGAAAGCAAGGCTCCGTGCCCGCCGGGGACCACCTGAGCCAGGTGAGCCTGTGTGTGTCCTTTGTGCTGCCCCACGGTCTCTGTGGATATTAATCTACCTGCCGCTAGGTGCACTCTTTCTACAGAACTGTACTTCTCTAAACGTAAAACAAGGTTTTTTTTAACCAAATATTATTCTTCAAAAAAGGAGGGAATCTCTTATTCAGGACCTCACAAAATCAAAGAACAGGATGTTCTCTGGTGTCTTTGCTTTGAAAAACAAAGAGCTATTTGAAAAAGATGTATTAACCTCAGGTGACCACAACCATGCTAGGTTTCTTCTTTTAACTGAACTGGTAAAAAGAGGGTTAACAACCTTTTACAGGGGTGAAAAGCTTTTTCCTGGGCATCTGACATCAGATTGCAGGCGCTGTGTGTTGGAAGTCACACCAAGCAGGTGTGCAAAGGTCACCTGTCACCTTACGAAGACGGACGGCCAGTGTCATGGACAGTGGTGGGAGAGGGAAACCGTGTCCTCCTGTCACAGGAGCGGGTGCCTGTTGTTTCAGAAAGGTTCCAACAATTTCAGGAAGATTCTAACGAACATGTCAGACATGGATTCCACGTGTCATCTATTAACAATTCCGATGGAAGTAAAGATATGTGCTCCTCACAGCTCTGCCAGATGACTCAAAAATGACTTCATTCATGATGCAAAACAGATGTCAAAATGCACATAAATGGTTTGCATAAAACTGATGTATGGCGGATGGAAGTGGAAATTCATATTTCTAAATTAACAATATTTTATATAATATGTGATCTTATATATGTATGTATATTTACGTTAATAAAGTAAGTGGTGAGGAAGTGTCTAATTTTTTCACCTACAGCCCTAAAAGTTACCTATGCAAGTTAGCAAAAAAAGCTTTTTTAAAATAAAAAAAAATTTATTGTGAAAATAGTATAGTGTTCATAATTTGCAACTTGAGGGTTGAATAAGCATTACTAATTGCCTGTCATTATGACAACTAGCAACTTCCTTTTACAAAAGAAAAATGAGCTGAAATGAACTTAAATTAAGAACTGAAAATAAAAGAATTAAAACCATGATTCCTAACATCAGACAAATCAGGTATTGAATGAAATCCAAGATACGCAACATGTTCTGATCTCGTTTATAAGGAACAAACATAAAAACAACCAACCAGAAGCAGAGAGCACTGCCCTCCTGCGTGACTCAGCCGAGCGCCGTGCGTGCCTGGATGGCGCAGACACGGGGGAAGGCGCCGCGATGCCGGAGACCTTGCCCTGGGGCTGGTGCCCACGCGGGGCGGGCAGGGCAGGGATCCCACCTGCAGGGGCCCGCCGAGCACACACTCACCTCCAAGTAGTCTGCGGAGCAGTTGGGGTGGTACTCGAGGTCGAAGGCAAGGAAGGCGAAGCTGAGGGTGCTGCCTGCGGGTGCGCGCACGGCCCAGCTGCAGCGCTGGTTGGCGGCGTAGGGGAGTGGGTGGCCGATGCTCTCCAGGATGCCGTGGGTGCGGTTGGCGATCAGCACGTCCTCGCATGCTGGGGAGGACAACCCCCCATCAAGGCTTCTGTCTCCCTCCCAGGGTGCAGTGTCCTCACGCCGAAAGGGCCTCCTTCAGCGCAGGTGTGAGGTGACACCCAAGTGAACTCACAAACGTCCAGTGGAAGCTGAAGAGCAGGTTAAAGGGGCCTCGGGGTCCGTGGAGTGCGGGGGGCTGGGGCCTCGGGGTGCTCACCCACTGACAGGGATTGTGTGCCGGGGGCTTACATCCGACCGCTGTGCTTCCATTTTTCTAACCTCAGCATTTGGAAGGGACAGAAATCCTGACCTTAAACCCAACAGTTCAGAAATACAAAGAGCTGTGTGACCGCTAGACATGACCTTTCAGAAGTCAGCGTGGGCCCCCGAGAAGGGCCTGTCATGCCTCTGACTGGTCACCAGGGGAAGAGGGGCAGGAGAGATTTAAAGAAGAAAAGAAACTCTTCAATCATGAACGAGGGTGGCTCCTCCAGGAGCAGAGTTTTCTACTAAACCCCTCTGGGTCCCTGTCAGCGTGGCAAGCCCCGACGGAAGCAACAAACCCACTGCCCAGTCCTGGGCCAGCTCGCGGGTCCTTTCCTGGCCTTTCCCACACCACTGAGCAGCGAGGGAGAGGGGGGGCCACGGACCCTACATCAAGAATCACCTTTCTCCACCAGTGCAGCAACAACACAGATCCACTCAGGTTTGAAAAGTAAACTTCTGTGGCTCTGCAAAGCCTCCTTTGCCGGGGCAGGGGGTGCTCGAGCCACTTCTCTGTGAAACCCTTGGGTCTCAGTTTTGCCACAAAGGATTTCTAAAGAATAGTCTTGGTGCTTGGGATATGGGCGAGAAGTTACAGCGACGAGGCACCAAGCACCTTGAGGCCGAGGGTGAAACGAAGGAGAGGAAAGGCTACTCCAGGAGACCCTTGGCTACTCCCAGCATTTGCAAAGCCTGGCTCCCGATGGCCACAACTGCAGAAAATGTCACCGGTTGGCTCCAATGTGGCCGCTCCGGGCTCAGGTGCACCAACTGACTCCTCCAGGGTTCCACAATTATGAGGAAAAAGCATCACGGGAGTAAAAGGAAAGGAGGGGCCCTGCCGTGAGCATCTGACCATAGCCAAGAGGCAGGTCAGCAGTCATAAAATTAGGGCCCCTCCAGGGCTCAAGCAGGACCCCGGAGCACGTGGGAGAGCTTTCCATGCACCAGGGGTGTGTTTCTGAAGAACAACGCTGCAGACCCTAAAACCCACGCTCACAGCCATCCGGAATTCTGCCCAGCGCCTGATGGAAGTGGGTGCGAGTCTTCAGGTGTCTTCCCGTTAGACCCCAGTACTCCTCCAGGTAGCCCCACGAGATCTCGTGCATTCGGAATGTGAGTCTGTCCGTTGATTCCATTTTTACATTATGTATCAAAATTACGGATTCATTTAGCTTTGGGGGGCAAGGCACTACACCCACTAAATTACAGGTAAAGCATATTTCACAGAACATAAACTCAAGGACACCTTCCTTTCCTGAATGTCCGTTTTGAGACTAACGTCAAACAGCGTTTAATTCTAGAGCCTGAGTGGGCTTCGGAGTGCGCCTAATTTCGTCTCCTCCTTGTGGAGATAAGACCACGGAGGCCGAGGGGCAGAGGGCAGCCTTGCGGACGGTCAGGGCGGAGACCACCAGGACCAAGACTGCCCTCTCCTCGTCCTCACGCCGTCTCTGCCCGTGCCACCTCGTGGGGACAGCAGGGGCCACACAGCCGCCCTGCGAGGACAGACATCCTCCAGGGGACAGGTGCAAGCAGGGAGGGGCACGGCCTGTGTGGAGTGGGTCTCAGACACGCGGTGCCCGCTGGGTCCTGACCGCTCGGCATCTGCTCCGCCCTCTGCCATGGCCTCGCAGCCCCCCAAGTGCTTGAGCTATGGAGCATCTCCCTCAAAAGGAGTTCACTTTTCACATCAGTGAGACCTGAAGACTAATTTCAGTTGCTTAAACCCACAGGTTACATTCATTTCCCTTGTTCCATCAAGAACCCGGACCCGGAATGGCCGCACTTACTCTGCCAGTAGTTGGCCAGGAAGCCGCCTCCTTGCTGACCCTCGTCCGTCCTCAGCTTCAGCGTCAGGCTGTCCCCGCTGGAGCGGATGGGCGGGGGCGTCTCCTCCCCACAGAGCTGAGCGAGCAGGTGGGAGCTGGTGTCTGGGCCATCAAACACCTTCAGGAAAGCATTTCACACGTCAGAACTTCCTTGGCTGAGACACTTACGAAGGAGGTGGCCCCTTGGGAGGGGGGAAGGCAAATGTGACATAACGAAGGAGGACCCCAGAAGTGAAGAATCTTCTAAAATCCTACTTGACGTCTGTGAACTCTGCCACTTAGCCACACGTGTGCACAGCACTGCGTGTGTGAACACAGGTCAGAAATCGAAAATGGAGGCCTTGTACATGGTTTTGAGGCCATATTAAATGACCATTTGTCCTCTTGCCTTCTATCCTCCAGTTTATAATTAGAACATGGAGCAGATTTTTAATTTATATTCTCTTTTTAAACCGACAATGGTGCATTGCCGGTACTATAAGTTCTAGTTGGATGGCTTCAATTATCTCCTCCAACTCAACAAAATAGTCCCCCCCATAGTTAGCTTCTGAAGCATAAACAGAAATTACACAGACAACAGTTATGCTAAACCCCATAGACCATTTGGGGGGATCCTAGCCCTTTCCGAACAGTTCAGGCTCAATACAGTTTAAGTTCTTAGGAGGCCAAGCCGTTCGGTAACACCCGCTTTACTGAGAAGAGGCTGTTCCCATTAGCATCTTTTGAGTTGTTTCTCATTGTGTTGAAGTTTTAATGTGGGTGTTCTACTCAAACGCGCGCCTCTCCTGCATCTCAAGAGTGGCCGCGTGGTGGGCGCGCGGCCTGGTACGCACAGCCAGGTGGTCCCGCGCGCAGGCCGGATGCTCCTCCAGGTGGAAGTCGGCAAACTCCAGCACGAGCGCGCTGCCCGCGCTGCCCACCAGCCGCCAGGAGCACTCGGCGCCGTGGGGGTAGGGCAGCGGGTAGTTGGGGGACGTGAAGGTGCCGCGGGGGGTGCTGAGGTCACCCCCACAACCTGCAGGGAGGGGACAACACGGCCCTCAGCGCTGGTGAGCAGGTCCTGGGGCCGTACCTAAGGCAAGCCACCCGCGGCTACCCGCCTCCCGGCTACTGGGTCACCCCTCGGGGACAGCGCGGGGCCAGGCCTTGGAAAGGGGCCACGGGGGACTCAGAAACATGGGCGTGCTGGGGTTCCTCACAGAGGCACAATGCAAGGCAGCTGGGAGGACGTGGAGAAGGCACGGGGACGGACAGAGCGGCATGTCAGTCACCTGTGGACGACCCGTCCCAGGAGGCCGAGAACCCCCAGCTCGTGTCGATCAGGTCACTCTTGAACTTCAGCCACAGCTGGTTACTGTGGGAGAGGATCCTCGGAGGGAGGCTGGAGCCGCAGAACTGCCCCAGGAGAGGGGACATCTCGTAGCCCCCGTCTCTGCGACAAAATACAGATAATTTAGGTTACCCATCCACTGAGCTTCGGAATTACAAACAGATAGGTTATGTCACCAACTTCCCTCAAAGATAGCCTAAAAATACAATTTCAGGTTTTCAATTTTTTTTTTCAAACTAGTGTTTGAATAATAATAAAGACTACACATAATTTATGTCGGCATGGAGTTTATACAACCATCCACAAACTGAGAGACTGTGTATGATCTTCCACCTCTCAGATGGGTCAGAGAGTCCGGAATAAAGAAACCAGAACGCTACCTGTATAAACAAAAGTTGCTTAATTTTACAAAGAAACCGCAAATGTTTTCCTCCTAATTTGGAATTTTTCAAAATTCAATATATCATTTGACAAAGTTAGCAAAATTTTGTAAACCATTTCTTCCCCCACGAACTTTTGTAGTCTTAAGTCTAGTTTATTATCCGTGGCCTTTTCCAACCAAAAGGGAAAAAAAAAAGTTTATTCAACATTAAAGTCCAGTGGCTAATTCCTGTAAATTAAGAAAATGTTGTTATACTATGATACGGTACAATCGTGATTTGTTAGTTTAGCACCCTCCTTAAAATAGCAGTTTATTTTAAAATCATATAAGATTCCACACTTATAAAATGGCACATGGAGAAGGACGCACACCAACATAATTAGCTGCATTAAACTTGACGAGATGATCCAGGGGACACACAGGTCAACTTACATTCTCTGCAAATATTAACTTTTTAAACAGTCACTCCAAGTGCCAAAGAATGAAAGAAATGTGTCTTGCCCTGAAATTCACAAGCTTGGACTTTTATTATTTGAGCACAAAAACTTTGGGTTGCTGTCCTGACACATTTTTGTGATATTATTAGACCAAATGGACAGAAAGCAGCCTAAAATTTAATGGATTTGACACAGAGAAAGCAGGTTTTCAATAACACCAAGTACCTAATCTGAGAGTGGTAATGCATCTGTTTACTGTCCCCAAATAACATCCAGGGTTTATTATCAAATATAAACTGAATTTTATGTAATTCCATGTTTTTGTTCTGCTAAGTCAGGCTTCAAATGGCAAAAATGACCTCTTGCAAGAAAGTGCAGAGCGGGGAGCTCTAGAGAGAATGTCCATCCTTTTCTCCTCAGTATTTACAGGTGACAGGGACAGATTTTGGTGCCTACCGGATTTCCACGAAATCCATGCACAGCTCCCCAATGGGCTCCTCCAGGGCGAAGCTGGTGAAGTGCAGCGTGATCTGCCTCCCCGGCCCCACTGTGATGCTGTAGGTGCACTCCTGGTTGTTGGGGTACTGGCTGGGGAAGCTGGGAGAGGTGAGTGTCCCAGATTCCTCCGTGAAGTCTTCCGAGCACACTGTGAGAGGAAGCAGAGGTCACCGCGGGAAAGAGAGTAGGAAACGTCATGCTACATTCATAACTTCAACTCCCGCCAGTATACTTGCTTTTCAATAGGCCGTTCTGGAATGTGCAATGGATGCTTCCATTTTGAAACTTCTAAATTTTGAAACAGCAAAGGCAAAAAAAAATTTTCCTTAGTAAAACTAAGCTAGGTAGTGGAGATTGTGGCCTACACCTTCAGTGAACAACTTTTAAATTTTGGGACTGGTATTTTTCTTACCCACTTAAATTAACAAAAACCTGAAAAATTGGGCTAACTCAGAAATTGTAGAGGGGCCTAGAATTACTTCAGTTCTCTTCCCCTGCTCACAACTTCCTCCACGGGGTCTTCAACAAGGCGGGCATCTAGGAGAAACGTCAGGCAGGTGCCTCAGCCCTGGGGAAGGCTGGGGCCCGCCCCACTCAGACATGGGCAAGCCGGGTGCCTCCCCGGGGAGAGGGCACCACCTGGGCCTGGCTGCCAGGCAGGGGGGTGCGACTGAAGGCCTTGGCACATGGTACGTGCTCAGTAAATGGCAGTAATTTCATCATGCTTCAAAGCAGAGAGGAAGCCATGAGGAGTAAACTTGCATAACTGGTAAACCATTTAGCAAGGCAACTGGCCAGCGTTACATCCTAAATGAAGAGTAACAGTTCTACTTTAGGAGTTTTAACTTACCCTACTCAGCAATCTGGTTTGAATGCAGTTTTATTGTATCTAATTTTATCCAGTAATAACTTAAATCTAGGGTCCAGGAGTAGATACGCTCTCCAACTGAAAGTTTTGGGGAGAAAATAAACTACTATTATAGTTTACTGTGAGTAAACACAAAGTTGAAGATGTTTGGGTACACTACTTCCTGAACTGCTGCTATGAGAAGAAAAGGGGCCTCATGCATTGTGTACACAGTCACACAGAGAACCCACAGTGGGTACACTCTTCTGTGGCCTTGAAGCAAAGGGCAGGCTCCAAATAGCCGGCTCAGGAAGAGCCCTAGGCTTTACTTGAGTGAAGGAATCCATGGTGATATTTAAACCCCAAGATGAACTTGCATATTTCTCCATGGCCTACCAGACATTTTCAAAGAGAGGGAGGGAGGGACAGAGGGAGGGAGAGGAAGGAAGGAAGGAAGGAAGGAAGGTAAAGATAAACTATGCAACATAAACAAAAGAAAGCTGAAATGACTTTATTAAAATAAAACAAAAGATACTTCAAGTAAAAGCATTATAGATTTATAGAGAGACATTTCATAATTATAAAGAAGGCAGTTCATCAGGAAGATATAATTTTATATGTGTATGCATTAGATAACAGCTTCAAAATACATGAAGCAAAAGGGAAAAGCAAAAACTAAAGGTAAACATAAGCAAATCAAATTTGAAGATGTTAATACCTTTTCTCATTAACAAAAAAAGGCAAAAACCAGTGAATGTGTAGAAAATCTGACAACCAGCATCAGCCAACTTAGCCTAATTGACAGTTACAGAAAACCACACTTAAAACCACTGGACTGTACCTTTGTTTCAAGAGCACATGAAGCACACAGTGACACAGACCCTGCTGGGACGTTACACAAGTCTCAGCAAATTTAAACATTTGAAAATTTACAAGGTATGTTCTCTACCTACAATTAAATTGAGTTAGCAACCAATAAGATATCTGGAAAATCGGCAAATATTTGGAAATTGTATAATACACTGGCAAGCCACGGATCAAAGAAGAAATCACAAGGGGATTAGAAATACTTTGAAGAGAAATTTAATGAAACCGTAACGTGTCAAAATTTTGAGGATGAAGTTAAAGCAGTGCTTAGAGGCATATGTATAGTAAACAAAAGGAAAATTTTAAGTACATTTTCCCCTTAAGAAGCCAAACCAAAAGAAGGAAAGAAATTATATACACAAGAAGAGAGCTCAATTAACTGGAAAACAGACTAACAATAGAGAATATTGACAATGGCAAAAATTAAATATTATGTATATAATATTATTTTGAAATAATAAAATTGATAAAAATTCTAGAACATTGATCAAGGAAAAAAAGAGAGAATACAAATTACCAATTTCAGCAATGAGAAAGGGGTCATCACTATAGATATTCAGACACTGTACAAATATTCAGAGATTATTATGAAAAACTTTATGCAAATAAATCTGACAACACAGATAAAATAGACAAATTCTTTCAGACACAAGTTGCCAAAATGACTCAAGAAGAAATAGAAAGCCCCAATAGCCTCTGTCAATTAAAATTAAATTTGTAATTAAAAACCTTCCTACAAAGAAAAATATGGACTCAGATAGCTGGTGAAATTCTATCAAAATTCTATCAAAAATTAAGGAACTATTTATCTTATAGAAACACCATCAGAAAATAGAGAAGAGGGCACTTTCTAATTCTTTTGTAAATAGGGCCAGTATTGCTCATATTCCAAAATCACATAAAGATATAACAAGAAAAGAACACTATAGATAAATAGGTCTCATGAAAATGGTCTCATGAAAATACACACAAAAATCCTTAACAAAGTTTTAACATAACAGTTCCAAAAATATATAAAAATGATACTGCATCATAACCAAGCGGGATTATCCCCAGAAAGCAAGATTGTTTTAACATTAGAAAAACAGTCCATGTAATTTACTACATTAACAAAATAAAGAAGAAAATTGTGATAACGTCAAAAGATGCAGAAAAATCATTTGGAAAAACAACACCCATTCATGATTTAAAAAGTTTTCAGCAAATATAACTGGAAGAGAACCTCTCAAATTGGTGAAGCGCATCCACAAAAACCCAAAAGCAGTGTCACACTCAGTGGTGAAGGATTAAATGCTTTCCTCTACGACTAGGGACAAGGCCAAGGCATCCCACCTCACCCCTGCTATTCGGCACTGTATAGAGGGTCCTAGCCATTGCAATAAGGAAAGACAGGATATACATATTGGAAAGAAAATAATAAAGCTGTCCTCATTCAAAGATAAAATTGTGTAAAAAATGCTTAGGAACTTACTAAAAGTTACTGAGCTTAATGCGACTGCATGGGGCAGAGCAGGATACAAAACAGCTGTAAACATTAGCCAAATTCCCAGCAGACTTTTTGGGTACAAATTGAAAAACTGATTCTAAAATGTATATGGAAATACAAAGGACACACGACAGCCAAAATAATTTTTTAAAAATACAAACCTGGAGGATTTCTACTTCCTGGTTTAAAAAAAAACTATAAAATCAAGTAATATTAAGGAATATATCATCCTGTTGGTATATGGATAGACAAATAGATCAGTGGACACAACAGAGATCCAGAAATAGAGGCATTCATGGGCAACTAAGGTTTCAACAACAATGAAAAGGCAACTCAGTGAAAAAAGGAGAATCTTTCCAACTAATGGCACTTGAACAAACTGATGACATTTGCAAACAATCAAAGTAGGATACATAACATCACACCATATAGAATAAGTAACTCAAAATGAATCATAGACCTAAATGCAAAACTTCAAACTATAAAACTTGTAGAACAACTTTGGTAGGCAAAGATGACTTAGACCAACATCAACCATAAAGAAAAAAATGGATAAATTGGACTTCTGCTCTTCAAAACATGCTATTAAGAAAAAGAAAAGTCTAGACTGGAAGAAACATTTGCAATACATCTACCTGATAAAAGAATTACTTGTATCCAGAATCTATAACATACTAAATAAGAAGACAGACAACACAAATAAAATGAGCAAAATGAATTAATGAACACCAAAGAGGATATAAGCACTGACCACATGGGAGTGAAAAGGTGCTCAGCATATTAGTCACCAGGGAAATGCAAATAAACCCAACCCCCAGTGGGGGAGCACTACACAGCGACAGGACACAGGCTGAAAAGAGGGACAGTACCAAGTTCTGATGAAGATGCGGCGAATCTGGAATTCTCATGCATTGCAGGTGGAAATAGAAAATGATCTAACCACTTTGGAAAAATGTTTGTCAATTTCTCATAAAGTTAAATATATCTTTACCATATGGCCCAGAAACTCGACACCTAGATATTTACCCAAGAGAACTGATAAGCGAGGTCTGCACAAAGACTCGGACATCAGTACTCGCAGTCACTCTTTGCACAAGAGCCAGAACTGGGAAACAACCCACGTGTCCAGCAGCAGGTGATGGCCGTCCACTTGTGACATTTCCGTACAGGGGACGCCATCAGCAACACGGAGAAGAACCACTGATAAGCACAACAAGATCCGATTCCAAAGGTGTGACACTGTGTGAAGGTGGCCAGACACGAAAGAGCACATACTCGTGTTTCTGTTCACATTTGCCTTCTGAACAGGCGAAATGCACCGTGGCCTCAGGTCGGGCCCACGGGTACCAGACGCAGGAGGTGACCTGAGCCTTGTCCTGGGGCGGCCGCTCCATGGCCTGCACATTTGCTACAGCTACAGAGGGATTTTATTCCAGGAAAGGGAATCCAATAAATAAATCAGATAGCCAATAAATAAAATTAAACTAGAGAGAAAATATAACTTTGAAGGTACCTCTGCAGTCGGAATATTTAACATTAAAATTTGATTAGCATTTTATGAGATTCAAGTATCTAATTTCATAGAAAGACAAACATGGTTCTCAGAACTTAAAATGCCTATTTCCTGGAAGGCGAATAATTCCCCTTCTGTCATGCTGAACTCTGTACAATGTTCACATTTTCTTCCTTGAGTATAAATGACTCTTTTTGGAATAAATACTAATACTGAGAAATATCAATGTTACATTTTGGTTTCCCCTTAAGCCTTGCAACAAAGCACAAGTAATTAAATTTGAATGTGACCCCATAAAAAGATAGTCCTGTGCTGCCACGATGCTTACTGCGTTGACACAAGACGCAGAGACAAAATGCTCCTAGGCCTTTTGTTTGCTCTTAAGTTGCAAAAGGACAACATCCCCAGCTGCATCCCCTCCATCGACTACACGGAACTAGCAGCGGAAAAGATCTTTTCAGAGGACCAAGGAAAAGCGCCGGCTGGCCGCACATAGTTTGCTTTCTATTCAACTTCAAAAAAGAGAAAAAACAAAGAAAGGAGGAAACGTACAAACACCCTTCGTGGACCATCACAGAACGACAAAACCGGATTTTCCTAACATCACGATGTGGCTCTGCCCTGACTAAGCCCTTTCAGATACACGTCGCTGAGGCCAGAGGGACAGTCACAAACGGGGTGACCCCAGCCCCGAGCATGGACACCGTCTCGGGGGGTCAGGGGCACCGTGGCCCCGGCCTGCCCCTTGGGGTGACCCCTGCAGTGGGGGATGCGCTTGGAGGCACCGGGGGCCCCCCGGTCTGCACAGGACCCACAGGCCCCCAGGCCATCGGTGGGCGACGCACAGCAGCCGGGGCCCCTGCTGCGCTCGGCAAACGGGCTTCAACGTCCCCCAGAGTGAAGCGGTGGGAAGCTGTGCTTTTGGTTCAATTTCTCCCCGGGGAGAGAAGCGGCTTTCCTAACCCAAAGCTGCCCTTTCGCTGCAGTTGGCTGCTGTGGGGCCGTCTCTCCGGGGGACGTGAGGGGTCGCCGGCTCCCCCGGCCACGATGGGGCCTCGAGCTCGGACATCAGAAGCCGGCGTGGCCTTTACAGCTCCCAGGAAGGCTCGCTCAGAATCCCTTGCTCCCCCCAGCTCGGCGGGAGAGCCACGCGCTGCCACCCCACTTTGGAGAGGCGGGGGTGAGGGCTGACGACCCCGGGGCAAGTTCTGGGAGTCACAGAATTCCAATCCCGGCCGTCCCTTTCCAACCCCGGCTCTTTGAGGTCCTGGGGGCCACCAATTCGGGGCGCGGGAACAGGGACAGGGCAGCTGGGGTGCAGCTGTTGCTGCGAGCTGTCACGGGAAGGAGTCAGATGCACAGTAAATTACATCAGACAGACCCAGCCGCCAAGGGCTGCAGCGCCAGGCCTGGGAGAAGATGTGAGCTGGCACTGACCAGTAAGAAATAAAGAACAGACCACTAAGCGGCTTCTCCAGGGGACACCTGAATTCCTCAAAGCAGACCATGTTCCTTTCTTGTTTATGCTCCTTCCAGAGCCCCCTGGAAAGGATTCTGTTTCAGTTTATGCAATAGATGTTGGTGGAGTATCAAAGTACACATTGAAGTGATTCAAGTTAACTAATCACGTTCCTTCCAGACTCAAGTATCTTGTACTTTAAATGTGCAGGCATTTCACACCGAGTCTCAGGGTCCATTCTGAGGTGCTCCTAGGCATTTCCCCAGGCACAGAACGGGGCAGGGGCCGGAGCCCCCAGGGAAGCCCCTTCCCCACAGGCAGCGAGGGTGACACCCCCGTCTGCGAGGCCACAGCCCACAGGAATTAGGCGGAGCCAGCCAAGTCTCTCTTGATTTCTTCCTCAGCTTCTTTCCTTTTCCTCGACTTACTTTGCCTTCACCTGCACCTCATCTTTCTAAAAACATTTTTTAATTAACAGTGGACGTTTGTCGGGAGCCGGATCACCCAATCCTAGATCCGATGGCAAGGCCTTGGATCTAACGACAGGCGCTGCTATAAGCATACCGCAAAGCGGTGGGTGTGACACCCCAGCAGACTCCGGCAGAAGCTGCCGTCACTGTACTCTCTGGATGTTATGACTTTTAGTTTTTGTGCCCTTGCTTTCTTTGTTCTTTACAATGTTGTGATTTGGGATATAATCTGGATTGCTGTTGAAGAAATTTCTAAATATTGGGGGCCCTCCGATGAGATTACTTTCCGAGTAGCCCCTTCCCCCAGTTATGTGAAAACAACCACTGTCTTCCCTCCCCCCTGCCCTTTTCCAGACATTCCCCCCTCAATCAGGCCTTCTTTTTAGGAGACGATACTTCCTCTCTGATGTGATAAAGCAGAAGTGGAACAAAAGCAGTGGGCTAGGAGGTGTAAGCCTCGTACGGGTGAGCCTTGCTTCTATTCATGTTGGGGGTGGAAATGTTTGTGTGAGACCAGAAGCTGCCCTGTAACCTAGGTTTGCTTTGATAGGGAAAAAATTCAGTGGCTGGGGATCGCCCACGCTTATTGTAACTTGCCGATTTATGAATCTTTGAGCTGCTCAAGGCTCTTTTTGTGCCCGCAGTGTTCCAGGGGTTGGGGACTGAAAGTATACGTTGATAAGCCCTGCTGCTTAGCAAGAGCAAATTTAAATCAAGGACAATATGTTTTGCTACTACCAGGTGACTGGACTGTAGCCAGCGAGCTATATAAAAAGCACTTTGGGCACTACCCCCCTTTTGCTTCTGGTGAAAGAACAGTTCCTCAAATAAACAATTAATCAAGACAAGGAAGGACAGTAAAAGAAACTAAAAGAGTCTGCACCGAAACATCGCGTCTTAAAATAAAGACTAAAACAGGCGTTATCTAACCCCTCCACCCTGCTCTGTTCCCAATGTTCCCTAAAATTAGTTAACATTGTATTAAGAAAGAAATTTTCATGATTCACATGCTTTGCTTATCAGCTCTCGCCCGCGTGATCAAAGTACAGAGCTTATGTAACTAATAAATATAAAAGAAGATCAAAATATCATTAAACTAGTCGGAGCCCTGAGCTTCGTCCCAGATACGTTGAGTGTCTGCTTCTTTTGCCGACGCCGCCCCCCACTTTGGGACCCTGTCACGTTTGCTGAGGCTGGACCTCGGCAGACGTTAATGTCGTGGCTGCCAGCCTGTCCCGTTGCCGAGGTTCCTGGTGCAGGGGTCCTGCAGCAAGTGCTGTTCCAGCCGCCATGGGCTCCCCGCTCGCAGGTGGCACCAGCCACGTGTTCCCGGAGCCCCCCCCCCCGGAATGGGCTGTCACTCCAGAGCTCATTCACTCACTCAGCAGATTGGAACTGTGCTCACAGATGTGTAGAGCCAGAGCCGCTCCCTTATTTTACAGGGGGTGGCTGTGTCCGAGAGCCCAGGACTTGCTACCCAGTGGGGCTTAGGGCCCAGCACGTGGGGCGCAGGTAAGGCTGGGATGGTGGGGAGGTCTGTGGGCCCTCAGATTTCCAGGAAGCAGTTAGGGCCCTGGACAGAGGCCGGGGGGGTGTCACCCAGCACAGCCGATCGTCTGCTGGGGCTCGGGGACCCAGGGGCGCGAGGTGGCAACACCGTGTCCTCCACAGGATGTCAGCAAGGAGGCGTGGGATGCACTCACACCCAGGGCTCCAGGGAATCTACACCCAGCTTCCAACTCTGTACGCTCAGGCTCGTGTAGCAAACAGCCAGCCCCTCGGAGGGGACGTTAGGAACCCCCGAGAGGGAGCCTTCACTCTGTGAATTTATGGTTCTGGAAAATGTAAACGAGAAGTGGAGACCAGGGCTCCACCCAGGCAGCTCTGCCAGACCGGGTGGCAGGAGCTTCGGGGGCGAACTCAGGGCTTGGCCGAGCCTGCGCATTCCAGAGCTTTCCAAGGGGGCGTTGGTGCATCCCCCCCAGGCTTCTGGGGCTACTGGGGGGCGTGGAGTGTGCGGACACCCAGGCTCCCTTGGCCCCTGCAGACCTGCACCAGGTGATGTTGGGGTCCATTAAGTATCTTTCTAAATCATGACACAAAAGGCAAGCCCAGCCTCTCCAGAAAGGTGCACACCCCAGGTGGGAGCCAGGGCCTGATGGAGCACAGCACCCCCAAAAAGCACCTAGACTCGGGGGGCCAGGGCAGCTCGGTGCGCATATCACCCTCAGGACCCTGACTGCAAGGGGTATTTGTTCCCTCAGCACCTGTGACATGCAGAGTAATGATGACAATTAAGTAGTAAGGGACAAACAATTAAAGGAACAAATGCAGAAAAGGTTCAGTTTCATTGGGCCCAATTTACATTTTGCTAAGATATCTAGTCTCAGTCTTGTCCATTCTTGTCCTTTTTCTAATTGCTGAAGAAAGGAATTTGCCTCTTTGGTAATTTTTTTTCATGCTAGAATTTTCCAGCTATGGAGAGCTTGCAAGAACAAGCTCCGGAACGCCTTCACCCAGACTCACCGTTACAGCCCGCTCCCATTCACTCAGTGCCTGTGCCACGGGGGTAAACCGGAAACCCGGCGCCTCTCTACCCTGAACACATCCAGGTGCAGTTTCCAAGAGGGGCGTCTAACGGCAGTGGCGTTGCCAGGCCCTGCCGTCTGACTCACGCCCATCCCTGTAAACCCCATGCTCCCGTGTGCAAGCTTCTGGGCTGCAGGTTCTCCGGGGCCTGCCTGGTCAGCACTGTTTCCAAACAGAGTGATCGGAACCAAGAACCCAAAGCTGTCGCGTTACCTGCTGAGGCGTCCAGGACTTCGTAGTCCACCGAGAAGCCCTCACGCGCCACATCAGAGTCGGCCACGAAGGTCAGCGTGAGTGAGTTGGAGCTGCTGGTGAGGGAGGGCGGCACCGACTTCCCGCAGAACCTGTCCACACAGGGGAGAGACGCACGGCTTAGGAACGGCCAGCACCTCTGAAAACAACGCACCAACACAGGGCGTGAGGGCGAAGCGGCAGGTTTCCACACCTACCCTGTCAACCCTTACAAACAAACACTGTCAGGCACAGGATATTTACAAACGTGCAGAGGAGGGCCCTGGTGCTGAGTGCTTCTGGCCGGCATGGGTCTGTGTGTGTGTCTGGCTGTGACGTGTTAACACAGGATTCGGTGGAGTCACACAGCAGAGCTGTTCGGGCTGCACGGACTATATCTGCGGCTGCTGACGAGCTCACCCGCTTCGGGGGCCCCACACCGACTCAGAGCACAGCTCAGGTCAGCTCTGACGCAGCTCCGTGCCTCAGTTTCCCCATATCCCAGGTGGGGAGAGTGACGGCACCTTCTCATGGGTTGTGTAATTGGCTGTATTCAACTCCTACAACAGGCCTGGAAGACTGAGCCCGATGCACACAGAAGCTCTTGCTTGGAGACCGTTGGCCCACTGAAGGGTGGGTTTTATTACCAAACCATGTCAAGACTTTGCTGAACAACAATCATTTTAAACAGAAAAATGCTTCTCATTTATGCTTAAAGTACAGCTCTAATTTTAAAAATCACCATGCATGAGCTGTTATCTAGAGAACCGCCCATAAGGAGTGACTAGAAAACAGAAACCTCAAATCAGGGTCTACTTGGTAAAACTACCCAAATGATATGACAGAGGAAAAAAATAATAGAGAAGCCAAGATAAGGGGAAATAGTAAATATGGGAAATGAATGGGTTGATTTCTGAGACAGAAAAAGAAAAAAAAATATTTGACATATAATGTCACTTCAGTGTGAAAAATAGATTTAAGATCTAAGATAAATAAATAAAGCTAGGTGAATTAATATTTTAAATGTCTCTGTATGTAGCCAATTCTGCCAACTTTATAATTGATCATTATTGTTTATGCCATTCAGCAAAAATTATATATTTCACAGTGGCTATAAGTCAAGTACCAGAAAAAAGGAATAAGAAATAACTGCAAAAAGATGAAAGATGAAAATAAGTAAAAAGAAACATGAAGAGGAAGAACAGAATTAGGAGAAAAAACAGGCGTAAGAGAATAATGGGTAAAGGAAATATATGAAAGATGGGAATGAGAAAAAAGGAAATGAAATTCAAGAAGAATTTATAAAGAAATTTGAGACTTCCATTTCCAACAGGGACTAGATTTAACCTTCCACCTGAAACAACTAAAAAACTGGATAAAATATATGAAACGATTCAACAACCCACTGGATATCTAGCAACGAGGGATACTGATCCTTGAGAGACCAGAAACAAATGAAACAAAAAGCAAAATAAGAAAGGCTTAAACTGTTTCTGAGTAACTTAACTGTGTCCCAGAAAAAAGCTCAAAAATACTTTCAAGAAATAATGTACAGCATGAAATGTAAAATTAAAAAAGTCTGGCATCCTATCAAATATTACCAGCCATGCAAAGAAGAGGGAAGATAT
>PVKY010004751.1:0-18662 GCA_004027775.1 Bradypus variegatus
CCAAACCAAAATGTTAATAACTGCCCTCTATTGTGAAGAAACGCATGTCATTGGGCTAAGTTGACGGGCTAAGTTGAGTAACTGGAATTTCTAAGTAACATTTTTCTCCTCCAAGGCAGCTTTACTATTGTATCATGTTAAAATTTTAAAATCTTCACAAATATATCACGCAATTAAATCTCACAAGGTAACAAGCTTCTGAGCTGCACACACCCTGGATGGTACCTCCTCATTTGAATAATAATTGCCGCCATGCATTTTACAAGCATTCCTATACCTTGCATGCCTCAAAGGACAGTTTGCAGCAATGGGAAAATTACATGACTGACTAAAAACACACATGACATTTACACGACATTAACAGGAAGACTAGTCAAGTCTGATATTTTTTGTCATGTGTTACCATCACTTAATAGAAATCTACCTCATCACTTTTCCTCTCCACATTTCATACGAAGGCTTTTTCAGAAATGTAATTTACCTTTCTGGAAATAGAATTTAAGCACCACACAAGAAACTAATGCTATCTCAAACCACAAAAAAACCTGCAACAGGAAGTAGAATAAGGAACATAATGTTGCATAAAATCACCTTGTGCAATCAAGGAGATCAAATGCACAGTTTCCTTATGTGTTCAGGCAGTACTTCAGACAGACACAAGATGAGAGAACTTAAGACAATGTTCAACAAGATGAGCATATGAAACAACAGAAAGGCCTATGTAACTGTTGTCAAACCTAGTAAGTTTGTATCTATTAAAACAAAGAAAAATCAGTGAAAGAACATTGAAAATACTAAGTGTTATTTGAAGTTGGTATAGAAATATGGAACTTCCAGGTCAATGTGCAGGAAAGAATGTTTATAGCAATATGGAAAGGAAAATGACATTTAGACCAAAAAAGAGATGTAATTACCTAATGAAAGACATGGTTGTGAAATGCTTATTCTAAATGAAGTATTTGGATTACTGCATCTTAGTAGTCACTTACTGTAGACAATGTAGAGAGAGGCACAGGCCATTTAAAAAGGTAGGTTTTCAAAACCTAAAGCTAGAGATTTCAATTACATGAAATCATATGCCCAGGCAGATCAAAGGAGCTCTGCCTACAGGTGGAAATGGATGCAAATCACAGGCACACAATAAAGCTTCTAGTAAATCTGTTCTTACTCCACTCTAATGGGCTTACTCAGAAAATCATTGCTGGGAAGTGACTTTATCAAAGACCCACTCTGGGCACGCAGTGGGTAGAAGACATACATACAGCAGGATACAGGGCATGACAGTTAACTGTGTGCCAGGCTCTGTGCTAAGCTTTTGGGATACACATGCTCAGCTAACCTCTCTTCACAACCTTGTGGTATTACTGGGTATTATTTTTCCCACTACACAGGTGCAGAAAATGAGGTTCAGAGTATTTAAGATAACATACCCAAAGTCATATGGCTAAGAGGTGGAAAGAGCTATTTCCTGAATCCAGATCTGACTTCCAAGACTATGCTCTATCCAGCACACTGTCTTGATTGGTGGGGGCTGTGGGGAGGCAGGTGAAATTCATTTTTGTATATTTGGAATCTGAGGAGGCTGTGGAGACCTGCATTCAGATGCAGGCACTGGGAAGCCTGAGTTCCTATACAGGCTCCACCTCAAACAAGTTGTCTGACCTTGGAGAAGTGACTGTAGCTTTACAGATTCTGGGTTTCTCTATCATAGAGATGAACCCTGACGTCTAAAATCTGTCCCCTCCATCCAGACAAGAAGCCACCATAGTCATTTCTGAAATAAAGTAGGTAGAAGAGAATGGCCACTTAGCTCTTGTTCCTACCTCCAGTTAAGAGTACAAGTCTTTTCCCATAGCTCTCCCCTCTGTCCTTGCTTCTGTCACACAAAATACCTCTGAGAGGCTCAAGGATTTGCAACACACCAAACCAAAATGAATTTTGCAGGGAGTTTGACAAGAAAGTGTTAATATAGAATAGAAGCAAGTGTAGCAGCCTCGTCATCAGAAGTTCTTCTCATCTGTAAATGGGGAACTAAAGACCCTTAGGAGTTCAAACCAAACCCAAATGAGATTGTTGTAAAGGAAGGGGGGTTTACATAGAGTCACAAGACCAATATGAGAATCAGAAAAATAGCCCTCACCACTCAGGCTAAATTATGGTGGTTAAACAGTGGGATAAAGCAAAGGTCCAGGATTGAGAGATACAATAAGAAATATTTCCATCACCCCCTCCAACATATTCAAAAGGCATCAGATAATGATATAAAATAGGAAAACAATCACAGGGTAGTTTTAAATAGGTCATCTGGCACACAGAGAACAAGTCCAAATAATCACAACCAGAAAGTTTACCTCTATTCCTGATTTACTCTCAAAAGATTAAAATATGTCTAAGGGAAAGAAACCTTGAAATGCTTTTAAAGATATGGAAACAAACAAACAAAAATCTACCAAATGAAATTAATCGTGCCATTTATAAAAAAAACCCAAACACTTTTAAATGAAAGGAGGGAAAGCTGGAGCTTAATTACGTATATTTTACAGCTACCAAATCTTAATACTAGAAATTTCAAAGTGTCTTTGATGACCAAAGTCCATGCAACCTTTGGGATTCTTTGGAAGGCAATAGTGAGTTCTGCTGCCAGAAGGCTTGTTCTGATTCTAATGAGGGCCAAAGGCATGGGATACTTCAGCATCCAAATTCATATTGATGTGTATAACAATGAAACTCTGCAGACTTCCTGGGGGCTGTTTTGTCTCAAAGTTGGTATATTCTATATGAAAAGGAAAATGCATTTTAAAAACTGGATATAACTAAAGGCCTCAACAGTCTTCTTTATGTGATGATTTCTAATAAAAGAGATAGAAAGGCATATGGAAATATGTCATTTAAAAGATACAGAAAACAGGAAGCACCTACAATTGGTATAGGCTGCTTGGATGAAAACTTGGTTCAATGAAACGGTCAGTGTGATTTTCTTTGTTAAATTCTTGAAGTATTTGCTCCCAGTACTATTCACCTGCCAGGTACAGAACCCATTCCTGGTGAGCCTATAAGCTCCTCAGTGTCTAAAGGTATCCCAGGACTTGGGGCCCCACCCACCTGAGAGGTGCCTAACTGATGACAGAGATGGGGCTCTCTTTCAATAACCTAGTAGGAAACATCAGTAATGCCCCAATTCCTTCAAATCAGGGATCTGCAATCTTCAGTCATTTCAAATGCTTGTATAGTAATGACATGCTCATGGGATTATAGCTTCAAATTATAAAGCAAAATCAGCCAGATGAATTGAAACATATTTTGGGAAGAAAATAGCCTATTAGTAAAATGCACAAAAATGGCATGTTGATTTAAGTTACTTCCCTTAACAACAGTCCCCAAAAAACTAGCCTTAAAAAAAAAGAACAAGTTATTGAAGACTGATTTTAAGGTCAAAATTGAATAGACAATATTCATATTCTTGGTAGAGGGGAGAAATGCTTTTTATAGTATTTTTTTTCAAGAAAAAAATGATTAATTTGCCTAATTCCAATAGAAGGAAAAGTTGGAGGCTTCATTTGGTATAAAAATTATGCTCTTTTGACTTGAAAGGCAAAATTAAAGCTATGAGCATCCAGGAAGCCGGTGGTACTAACGAATCTAAAAGCCAATTTAATGGAAAACTCAACTTTACAAAACATAAATATAAATAAGTTCACTCATACTATAAGGCTAGCGTGAATTAATTCAACAAATATCCAGATTTGTCATGCAACCTTCTCTTTCTCCTTTATTATAATTATTATTTACTAACTCATAACTTTTCTATAAATACCTTCTAAAGAGAAGATAGATCACTGGCATTAAAAACAATTTATCATTATAAAACATATGATTCCCTACTCCATATCAATAAGATGATAGCATTTGGATGAAAACACTAGTGAATTCCAAGGAATTTTTTCCTTATAATTTATAATTATAGAGCGTATAGAGCATCACAACAGCATATGGCCAAGTTTATGTGACCATCTGAGGAGAATAATTGTTTCATAAAAATGCAAATTTAACAGTAGTGCTTTAATTCTTGCCAACCCTGCTCTCAGACAACTCCCACAAGAAATCAATATGCACACTTCTATTTAACTTTTATCACTGGTTCACTAAGTAAATATCATGCTACAGACCACTTAGATATTCATTATTCATAGGCAAACGACAAACGTAAAAAGCAGGCTGGTTGTGTCAAGCTGTTAACAAATCAATCGATAACTGCTCCCCTGTTTTAGTCCCCCAAATCAGGTCAAAGATGTGCAACATCTGGAGAGCAAACTGTTAACCTGCTGCCAAGGTGCAGTCTATTTACGGCAGAGGATTCAATATTTACAGTTTCTAAGACAACCTCCCGGGAAAACCTTAATTTGTATTGTATCTTCTCAGGCTTAAATAAGCATTGAAACAGATCCATTCCTTAGACATCAAAAGGCCTGAGATTCCCGAGGACCATGCTGGGAAACGCCACCCTTTTTCTCTCCCCACAGTGCCCAAGACTGAGGCAGAATGCAAAAACATACGATTGCACTCCTTGGTGAGGAGCAAATAGTTCCATCCTCAAAGTTTCTATTTCTTCTGCATTCAAAACAAGATTTTAAAAATTTTATAGGGACCACATATATTCACTAGCAGCTTATACTCTGAAAAGTGACCAAGTGTGGTCCCAGTTTTTGCAAAGAATTCGCCTTCTTTTCCTTAAGTGTTAGCCTTATTTAGCTCCGCATCCAGGATACCGAGCCCCTGAGGATATCATCATCCTGGGTTTTAACTTCAGGATGATAGCTACTCCCGTGTGTCTCAGATTGCAGAGAGCCAATATATCCTACCGTATCTGAAATCACTCATCAATCTCGTCAGCTAGGCGAGAGTGATAATGAAATGGAAAAAAAAAAAAAAGGAAGTTCAGTCACTGGAATAAAGTTAAACTATCTGACTCTTCCTCAAATTATATCATATGTTAAAAACCACTGTCTACAAAGTGTCAGCAGTGATGGCAAAAGAGCTCAGAAATATTGCCCATGTTTCCCTCTCATCCATTCCAGAAACCAACACCAAGAGACTCAAACCAAAGCCATACAAATTATGCTATCAATTATAATTATGAGAATTGAAGGCAATTTCAGGTCATGGCAGATGACACATCCTTCCGACTTTCAGCAAGAGAACAAAAGGACCCCTTCTCATCCCTCACTCATCTCTGTGACGTGATCTATGGAGAGAACCTGACTATTTGTTGCCAAACATAGAAGTTAGTGTTAACACACATGCACATCCCTGCTGGAGACAAGGTCATGCTGGGTTTTAAATGAACCTGTACTGTGATTACTTATCCTTCTGTCTTATTTCCTAGGAAGAAGATTTAATTAATACTTTACCCCAGAAACAATCCACACAAAACACAGCTTTACTGGAAGTAAAAGTCATAACAGAAACCTGTTCTTTCTGTGAAGAGCAGTTTTCTTACTGCGTCTCCTGTCTCTACTGGAACTCTCACTCTCCCCTCCTTTTCCCTCTCAATTATGAACAGAGAATCAATAAAATGATAAATAAAGAACAAGAGAAATTCTGTTACAGATTTAGGGCTTCCCTTCCTCCTCCTCTCTTTCAGGAAAAAGCTGGAAAACATCCTCGTTCCTCCTTTTTCTATCTTCATCTGAGATGCTCTGTGCACATTTTCCATTCCAGAGCACAAATTAAAGCAGGCCCTCATCACCTGAGCACATTGCACTGTTGTTTTATGCCCATTATCTTTTTCTTTTATCAGGTTGACAGCCAAGGGCACACACAGCCAGGATGTTAGAAACAAGTTGCCACAGGCGTGGTTTGCCCCACCTCCAGCTCCCCAATAGAAACCGCACCCATTTCCCACAGACTCTGCATTCTTCCCCAGACCTTACCCTGCCCAAGAGGTTGTCCTGGAGCAGCGTCTGTTGGAGCACTGGGGCCACCTCCTCCAAGCTCAACATGTGGCAAAGGTCAGTGAGTTCCTCCTGTCCCAGGGACCCAGTGCCCGTTGTGTCAAAACTGTCAAACAGCTCCTTGAGTCGGGCCTCATGCTGGTCCTGCTCCACCTCATCCATCCCATAGCCCACAGCGCTCACCTGTGCGGGACAGAGACAAGGACAGGTTGTGGCAGGCCCCCGAGTGCTACCGTGGCACCCCTCAGCACACTCGACCGCATCCCCCTGCTGGCTCCTTAGGAATGCCCTGTCTGCCCGGCCCCCCCAGTCCTGGTTGATCGGGACCCCTGTGAGAGCCAGCAGACCAGGCAACACTGCACATCCCCCAGCAAGACCACCGCCCAGGCCCGGCCAGCGGAGCCCCCCACATGCACTCACACCAGGCGGAACCACAGGGCCAGTCACAAGTGGGGAAGTTACCAGAACGAGGGCGTTTGTGAGAAGCTGGCTCCACGGAAGCAGAAAGACACCCTCCTCTTCTACCTGGCCCCACGTGGCCAGTCTTTCAAATTCAAGACTAATAGCAGTTCTCTCTCAATCAGCTTTTCTGTTCCAGGACTTAAAGAGCTGAAGGACCATTTCTGACATCTAAACCATTCAAATGAACTGTTAGCACCAACAGTGCCCTGCCAGAGCTTCCATTCAAGTCAGCGAGCTCTGGACTATTTCCCCAGATGTCCCAATCTGCTGGTTGAGCCAAGATACTCAGTTCCACTAAGTTTAGCCTAGATGCCGCCGTTTGCAGGAAGAGGCACTGAATGAGCTTGTTAATACAAAACCAACTCCCTGTTTACGTGAGACCAAACACCTTTTACACGGGTTTCTCAAAAAGCAACTCAATTAGCTTCCCTGGTGCAATTACATGAGGTGTGACAGGAAGAGTATTCCCTGAAGTCCACTTTAGTCCCAGGGTGTTTTAGGTAATGCTTAGTTGCCTAGAGAAAGGAAAAACACTACTCCAACCTTTCAGCCCGTGAGGTCTGAATGAGCCACAGACTCACTAGCACAAAACACCCGGCATTGCAGAGAACCTCCACTCTGTAGACCCTCTCACCCCTTTAAGCCTGCTGAATCTGTCTTCCATTTCTCAGACCCACTCCACCCCCATGCGTTCCCTTTTCACCACCTGCCTTAGGATCAGGGAAATAACTTAGAATTTTCTTTGCTAAAAATAAATGTCATAAAATTTCCAGATACCACACATTCTATTTTTTAAATGAAATTTGTGCTTTTTCCTTGCATAAGAATTCATTTTAATGTGTTGGGTCTTCCAGTGTAAGCCTGAAACTTTCACATTTGGCAGTACCCTCACCATGATGCAACAGACACCAGTCATGACACAGGCCCTTGCGATGGTGATCTTAGGTATCCGAAACAAGCCTCTCAGAGTCAGCCCCTTGACTATAAAAGCAGAACCTTTGATAAACCACACCCTGTGTCAGAAGATTCTGTAACCTAGAGGTGATGCTCCACAGAGCAGATCGTTACAAGATGGGAAACATATAAGTTAAGATGTTGAATATGGCCAGAGCCTTCTATAACAAAACAGTCACATTGTTCTTGGTTGCATTTCATTTCTTCTCATAGATCACTGCTCAAAACATGACACACCAAGACAGAGTCACGACCTTCCTAAGGTTTCAGCAGAACTAGGCAAACTCAGAGGAATCCAAACAGCTCTGCCATGCAGTTCAATATTTTACTAGGGTCACTCATTAAAGTAAAGAGGCAAAGTTTTGGTCCAGGTTCCTGGTCTTGGACAGGCGTCTTCTAATAATCAGTGTTTCTATTGCTAAAGGGCTGCTGCCTCTGGCTGCCTTCCCAGGATTGGCCTGTTGGGTTAACTAATCACCATGCAAATGTTTTCAAAATATGTTGAGACTGCTATATAAACATCAAGGCATCAGAAAACAAACACCAAGGTGCTAAGCAAAGCCCAGAGTTAGGAATTTAGACAAGGCCAAGGTTTAGCTAATGAGATTCACTTCAAGTGAACAATTAATTGTCAACTAAGATCTGCTGAAAATCCCCAAGATGCTCTAAGATTTTCAGCATTGCCATAGCTCTCAGACCCACTCTCTCTGAGTTTTCCAGCCCACTGGGCTGTAATCTGACCAACATCAGAAAAGTCAGCCTATACTGTTTTTGCTTGATTTTGTATATTCAAAGAAAAAAAAAACTCAAAAGTGAAAGAATTCTAACACTTCCCTTTTTCTAAATCATTTTTAAGGGGTGGGGATTTTTCCATCTAAACCAATGAAAAACAGTGATAACACCACAGTACTCGCTGCTTTGAATTTGGTAAGCTATCATGCACCATCTTTGGGAAGTCATTGGGTTTTCATGAAATCAAACATCTTTCATTTTATAGCAGCTTTCCATTTTTATCTCTTTATTTCATGTCCCTCCTTCCCTCCCAATATACAGCACTTAAAAAAACATTCTTTTGACTGAAGAGAAAAATAAAGCCCCACCTCTGAGAAGCAAATGTTCATACTGAAACATCCAGAAGATGTTATACATGGTGACAAGTTGTCAGCACTGCTCTGGCACAGAAAGCAATTTTACCAGTTGATATTATTCCCCAAATGTTCACCAGCAATTTCATGTGCAAGAATTTTTTTTCTACCCACTTAGTGGAAATTTCTTTAAGGACAAGGTCCATATCTTCTATTTCTTTTATATCTTCCCCCAAATGCATAGTGCATTCTGCTCTTTACTCCAGGTACTCTGTAAACATCATGAAGTAACTTAATGGAGGGATATTCCTTGAGAGGGAACTTCCCTTGAATGAGAGCTAAAGAAATGCACAAATGAAAATTTTGAAATTCCTATTTCTTACACTTACACTTACACACACACACACACACACACGCACACACACACACCCCTCCACTTGCCCCCATTCAGCCCCTTTCAAAGGCATTTTCAGTCTTTGAAAAACCAAGCAGACAAAACCAAGCAGCAAAAGAAAGTTAACATCAACTGACAAAAGGTGCTATGGGGAGACATCTGAAGCTTAATTCGGCAGATTAGGTAATAGGGTCAACGGAATTACAAAGCAACTTTTTGTTATGGGAAGTAACCTTGGAGGAGAATCTGAACTAAAATAGTTTCCCAGAAGTCCTCTCATTTATAGAATGAGAATAACAACACCCATCTGAAAGAGTGTACTGAGGGTTCAATATGGCAACTAGGTGAGAGTGGCCGATTCCAGAGAAAATTAATACAGGAGGGGAATCGAGAAAACAACTATAGAAGACCTGTGACTGACAAAGCAGGGTAAACTGAACAGGATATCTTAAGTCAATGAGCCACAGGTCTACCTTAGAAGAAGCAGGAGATCATACAGAGAATGAGAATGGATGGGGAATGTATTACATACATAAAAAATAACATTCTATTATTTAATTGTAATAGCAGCAGTTAATGTTCAACAATTCATAGCTCTTTAAAAGCAGATTACTATTAAATATGATGTCAAACAAATGCAAAAAGCTTGAAATGTGGTTTGGAGTTCAGAAAAAACAACCTTTTTTACTTTTGAGCATTTACAGTGAGTCTGCCATATGCTGAATACTTTACATATATTATCTTATTTAATGCTCTCAATTCTTTGAAGTAGATATTATCACATTCCCATATGAGATGTGGAAACTGGGACCTTTCAAAGTTAAATACATATTTAATTATGTCAAGTTTGTGCGACTCTGTTCTTCCCAGACTCAAAGCCCAACTAGCACCGCACCAGTGGCAGAACGCCTTCTCAGTGATTAAGAAAGCAGGGTGCTTCTTCAAATTGTGAAGGACAATTCCAGTTTTATAAGGCCTGTCACAAACCTGGGCCTCCTTTACTGTCTACATTCACAATCTAAGTTTCAGGAGCCTTTATTTCTCCTTTGGAATAAAAGGTCCAGTGTGGGCAATAGTTGGTAGTTCTAACTGGAGATGGTTAAACAGGAGGCAGATGCACAGAACTGTTAATCAAAACATTTACCACCCAATAACCACCCATAACAAGAACTACTCGGAGCATTTTCCCTCCAGTTAACTCAAAACAAGGCTGCCAAAATGCTGCAAACCCTGACAGGATGTCCATTACAAATCTGTGTTACTGAGCTTCACTCCTCAACTCCTGGCTGATGAAATGACAGTGCCAACTGGGACTGGAAAAGAAATAGGGGTAGGTGCAGCTGAAATAATGAAGTCACCAACATAAAGCCAGCATGAAGTGGATGCGTGAACTTGTGAACTTTCCAGCATCCATGGTATAGAAAGGAGCTTGTAAGAATGGCACCCTAGCCAAAGAGGACGTCTGTTCTGGGTCAGAGGGGTTGAAAACAGGACAAAGTCTGGCAACCGAAAACAAAATAATAAATGAGCACAATGCCAGAGCCCCTAGCTCAGGCCTTTTATTTCCCCTCCAGATGGTCCAGCAGCTGAACAGCTCTGTGGAATGTCTGGATGTACATCTCAGCTCAGCCACTTTCCTTGCAAGGGCATCATAATAGATGTTTTTGGGCCCATACTAGACATAGCTGTTAGGGGTCCACAGATCAGGCAGTGACCACCAAGTGACTAATTTAGCTATTTATAACTGAAGTGATGAAAATGGACAAATCCTGCTTTGGCAAAGCCTTTTTATTCATGCCTTTAGCTTTCAGTGTTTGGCAAGTCAGAATCTAATAATGCCAATGATCAAATAAAAATGTTTCATTTCCTTCTCTCTTTTCTCCAAACACTTTAATCTACTGGAAATACTTCCAGCCTCTTATTTTGTACTAATTTCATTAAAATAAGAAATAGTGACAAGAATAAATTCAATTTTAGCCAAAGCTTAACAGAAAAAGCAATAGTCTCCATTTACATGTTTATTTAGGAGAATACTTCTGGCAAACTGATTACTGTCAGATAGTCTCCTCTGCTCAGAAAGCACCTCACTAGTTGAACAAAGCACAACAGTATCACCAGGAGTAAAATCTTGGTATAAAAATATAACCCAAAAGCTTAAATTCCCCACACAGGAAAAAAAGTCACATTAAAGAAATTTGAAAGAAAATGACCTATGCTAACTACACTACAAAATTTAAGAGTATTTGACGAGCATATCTTCTAAAATGTAAACAAGTTTTAATATTTTAATACCCTGAATGATGTTACAAACCCATGCTTTTGTTAAAACTAAATACTAGGCAGACTACCCAATTAAGCAGTTAACTAAGGGTAGCTGGAAGAATAAAACCATTAGCATAGAACAATGTACATTCAAAAAGCTATAATCAGCTACTAAGTAAAATTACAGAAGAAGAAAAGAGACCTATGGATTCAACATTTTCTCTAAAAGGAAATGCTTATGACAATTCTCACTTCTAAAGCTTTATTTACTCTAATTTAAGATGCCTGCTGTTATGAGTACATATCCCTCGGGTACAAGTGATGAGCTTCTTTTCTCACACCCATAACAATATTTTCCCAACTTTGTTAAATGAGAATGAAGTGAGGAGTACAGATGCTTTGTAATTTTTTTTCCTTCCAAAAGCCCTAATGGATGATCAACTACTGATGTAAATTGCAAGAAAGAAACATCCCAATTTTAGACAGTTTCTCACTTGTATAATCCCATAAGTTTTTTTTTTAATTCTGCTTTATTTGTAAATAGGATAAAAGTATCTTTTTGAAAGCTTCAGTAAGTCTCCCCACAAGTCCCTGCCCAAGAGATGCAAGTTCAATAGCCAAAGTTCAAACCACATTATTTATTGGCTTACAAATGAATTGGCATCTATAAAAATAAATCATCTAAAAAGACTTTAGGCTGTTTGAATACCTCTATGCTCTGGCTAAACTTGATGACCCCTTTTTAATGTAAGTCTGATAAAATGTATTTTCATTATCAACATAAAAGGGAAGCATCGAAATTGGTGAAATGGTAGTTTAGAAAGTAATTTGCAGTGACATTTAAAATAATTTATTTGAACAACATTTGACTCATGATAAGAACACTGCCTGCCAATATATTAAACTATGATTGGCTGTTCAGAACTCATTGGAGCCTTATTCTCCCCCTCTGTGAGAGTTAACATCTTTTGATATTAAGGGTCATTACATATCTAAAATGAAAAATGAAAAAGAGAAAAGAAACCCAAGTCATTCCGAGCAAGTGCCTACTAAAATGACTGATCTTTTGACATTTTAGTGCAGACTTTGCCCATACTGGCTGCCTCTTTGTTGCCTCCTGTAAAACCTTTCCCTGCATTGTCAACATCTGTGCTGATATCCAACTCACTCTGGAACATCCGTAAGTCCTACCCTTTATCTGTACTGCAGTGCAGAATGCTTCCCTCTAAAGAATCACCAGAGAACAGGTGAAAATAAACAAATCTACAAACAAACCCCACAGGAGTTCACTTGGCTTCCCCAGGGACCCTGACAACAGCAGAGATCACAACAAACTTGTTTGCAGCCAGCCTGCAATGTCACTCGAACACTAGGTCTGGGAATTTTCACAGCCTCCTTCAACTCCAGGGCAAGAGCAACAAACATTCCAGGTCAGCCACCAATGTACCGTTCACTAGAGAAGATTCAAGATAAAATTTAGCTGACACAGAAAAAATACATTTCTTTGCAGATTGTCAAGCAGCAGGAAACACAAACAGTCACATATTTACTGTAACTGTTAAGAAACCCCTATGGAGAAATCATCAATGGTCCCAGGAGCTTCACCCATTAAGATTCTCATCCTAAAAAGCTATCAAGCTAGTCACAAAAGACAACTATGCACTCTGTTTTCATTTAATAAATTCAGGAGTTGGGTGGTATGGTCATCCCACTGCAGGAATTACTCAACCCCCAGAAGGGATCTTTCACGGTTAAGTGAAGAAAGCAGATGATCTTATGATAGCCAAGTTCCCTAGAAACATGGTAGAAGGTAGGGCAATCTTTGAGGCTCCCGTTTTATTTGCACCTTAATCCGATCTGTCAGAACTCAGAACAGAAATAACGCCTCTTTTTCTCTTTCGCTCTCTCTCAATTTCGCAAAAAGAGCTCTTAGCTTTGTCCTTTTGTCAGGGCGCGGCGTGGAAGCCGCAGAAGCCCTTCAGCCCCTGGAGCCCTCGAAGCTTCCTTGGACACTTCCATTCCATTGGCCTGACGGTCAGAGCTTTTACGAAATACTCTAAAGCATGTCATTCTGTCCTCTTCCCCAGTAAGTGCACTGGGAAAGTGATAGTCCATATGCATTGACCCCACGCATCTAAAATCCCTACTTAAGTGCTCCAAAACAGCTCTCCGCTACTGAGACAGCGCAAGCGGGGGCTCCTCAGACAGGTTTCTTTCCAGGAGCTTCTCAATCACAAGGCTGCGTGGGTGGCACAACTCAATAGAACAAACACCCTTTCTGCTCCCTCCGGGACTCAAGTCCGCTCCTGGAGCAACAGACAGTCTCCGCTTTCAGCTCCGGGCCGCCGGCTGGGGCTGCGGAGGTAGCGGAGGTGCCTAGACTCTGCGGCGCTGACAGGCGGGGAGGTGAGGTGCGGCTGGAGGGCTGGCGCGCCTCCTA
Organism: Bradypus variegatus; assembly: GCA_004027775.1. NCBI lineage: Eukaryota > Metazoa > Chordata > Mammalia > Pilosa > Bradypodidae > Bradypus > Bradypus variegatus. The sequence goes on from PVKY010004751.1 coordinate 13,549, forward strand.
GGTCCCTGGCAACCTGCGATGCCTCCCCGACCGATCCGCCCAACGCCACCACCAGAAACCTCGTATACCCTCGTTATGTCACCAGGCAGCACGCTCTGTCCGCCCCCGCCGCCCTCGCCTACCTTCTGTCGGCCTCTCCGGAGCGCCAGCACAGCCGGCCGCCTGCCTCCAGTGCTCTGCAAAGCGAGGGAGGACGCTTTGTTAGGGATCGAGAAGCGGGACAATACTTCGCAGCCGACGCCTCGGTTCCGGGCGGGCGTCCTTCAAAAGGACGCGCGAGCGTTATTTCCATATGTAAGGGACCAGCTCTTACAAAAGCGCGGCTCTCCACGGCCCCGAGCTGCTGCGCGCATCCTCCCGCCCCCGCCGACCCGCCCCCCAACAGCGCAGCCGGAGCCGCTGGGACCGGCCCCTCCTCCTCCTCGCCTCCGAGGCCGCCCCCTCCCCGCCTCGTCCCCCGGGAGCGCCGGGGCCCAGGCAGGCCTCCCAGGTAACCCGCTTCCTACGGGTTGGCCCCTGCGCCCGCCACTGGGACAGCGCCCGCCCTGGCACCAGATCCCGAAGCTAAACCCCTGGCTGTGCCCGGGACCTTCTCGGGCGTTCAGGGCCTCGCTGATGGCGCGGGGGGCAGCCCGAGGCCTCTGTGCACCCCCAGGCTGCGGGGCAAGGGGTCCCCGGGGCGGGCGTCCTGGCTTACCGCGTCCCGGGGCTTAGGCGCCCGGCGCCGCCGTGGAAACCATGTCCGCGGGCACACTTCAAGCGCGGCGGCAGCAGCGGGACAGCCGCTCCCAGCGCGCTCGGCTCCCGGCTCAGCCGCGGCCACCCGGAGATTTGGACGCGGGGGAGGAAGCGCCGGGTTCGTGCGGGGAGGAGCCAGGGCGACGCCGGCTCGGGCGCGGCTCCTCCTCCGTGCCTCGCACCGCCCCGGCAGCCGAGGCGGGAGCGCGCGCGGGTAGCCTCCTGGGCCTTCTCAGGGTCCCCCCTCCCATCCCCCGGGCGGGGACAGTGGCCTGGGCCACTGGGATTGCTCGAGTGACCGGAACTCTGAGGAGCTGCGCCCCCGCTGGATTGCTGCGTGATGCCGGAGCGGCCGCCTTCGAGATTTAAACTTGGAAACGTCAGGGCTGAAGGGCCAGTGGGAGGAGGCCTGGCCCCGAGGTCGTCGTGGGGTGAGTCTTCAGGGCGGACCCGCGGTCTGTCTGCCCCTCTTACCCTCCAAAAGTGTCCGCACGCACACTGCACCCAAAACATCAGTGACGCAAGAACTTTGCATGTAGGAAAGACCCCCTCCCGAGCCAGATGGGGATTCACATGCCTCTTTCCCTGGGCAGCCCTCGATTTCCCAGCCCTCGGGTGCCCACTGGCCTCAGGGAAAGTAGTGTTCAGGAGGCAGAAGGGCCCTAGCCTTGACGCTAAGCTACCAGCTCTAGGCTAGTTTCCGCATCTGCCCACCACGTCCTCATGGCCTTCTGCCGGTACATCCAATCCTCAGTCACCAGCAACATGGACGGAAACTTTGGTTTGGGGCCAATGGTTGCTCAGTGCTTACTGCCTCCTCCTATCCCTCCCCCTACAACAGTCTCAACTTTCTCACTTCCCCTTCTCAAAGCAAACTGGATCCCAAGTCCAGGCCTAGAGGAGGAGGTGGCTGTGGACTAGAGGAAACACCTATAGTTCTCTTTTTGTGCTGCAGGCTCAAATGTGTTGCCGTTGTAAAAAGGAGCCATCTGATTTATTATAACTCACAAATCTGGTTATTTTTAGCAAGAAATGGGAAAAACTCCCTAGTTATTGGGAGAGCAAGGGGTAGATAGGAAAGAAACTAGCATTTATTGAGAATCTGCAGTTAGCCAGTTTGTTGGAAATTATCTCCCTAATTCTACCACCACCCTTAGGAGGCAGGCATTTTTATACCCATTTTGCAAATGAAAAAATTGGAACTCAGAGAAGTTAAGGAACTTGCTCAGGACCACACAGCTAGCACTTGGCAGACTGGGAATTTAAAAGCAGCTCACACACATGACAAAATTGTATAGTGCTAAGTAAAATCAACACAAATGACCGCATGTAAAACTAGTAAAATCTGAATATGTTTGATAGATTATATTAATTTTCTGATTGTAGTAGTGTACCACAATTATGCAAGATATAACCTTTTGGGAAAATTGGATGAAGGGTATACAGGATTTCTCTGCGTTATTTCTTGCAACTTCATGCGAATTTACAATTATCTATGTTTAAAAGTAGATTAATCTTATTTTAAAACCCAAAGTCTCTTTCTTCATCACAGAGTGTCTGGAGAATAAGAGGAGAGATTCATACTCCTCTTTTTAACAACCCCCAGTAAATACACACACATGCATGCACACACATGCATACACACACAACTCCTTTATGCATGGCTGTTCAGTCCAGTAATGATACCTGCCTCCCCCCCACACACACCGTTCATTAACAGGACAACTAACCCATTACCAGAATACTTACATAAGTGTCATCTTATAAATAAGAGAATAATATCCACTGGGGACTAAAGCAGCTATTTAGTTTCCTTGGCTGCAAAAGCAAATACCATGCAATGGGTTGTCTCACACAATGGGAATTTATTAGCTCACAGTTTTGAGGTTAAAAGAAAGCTCAAATCAAAGAAATCAAGGTGATGCTTTCTTCCCAAAGACAGGCTTTCTGGGGCTGGCTGCTGGTGACCCTTGGTCTTTGACCCCTCTGTCACATGGCGATGCACATGGCAGCTTGTCCTGGCCTCTCCCTTCTCTTCCAGGTTCTGTTGACTTTCAGCTCCTTGTTGCTCCTTGTGGCTTTCTCTGTTTGTGTGAATTTCATTCCCCTTGTAAAGGACCCCGGTAATAGGATTAAGACCCATCCTTACTGAGTTGAACACCTTAACTGAAATAAGCTCATCAAAAGGTCCATTTACAATGGGTTCATGCCCATGCTCACAGAAATGGATTCAGTTTAAGTTCATGTTTTTCTGGGGTACATACAGCACCATACCACCACAACAGCCAAAATCTTAGGTGGTAAGAGGTGTCATCTTTGACGTAAACTTTTCTTTTCTTAAGCCTTGGTGATAATAGTACCCACCCCAAGGAACTAGGGTGAGGATCCAAGGAACTGATCTGCATAAAATGCTGAGCTCAATTTCTTGCCAACAAAGCAAGAGTTCAGTGAATGTCAGCCATTGCTGTTATTTGTTCATCATGGCCAGTCTATGAATTGGATATCATCACAGTCCACACAACTTGGATTTTTAGGTTACTTCCCAAGAAATAAAACATCCTTAGAATTGAGCAAATCAGGTGATGTGTTTTGAGGTGCTAGGAAATGTCTCTTTGCAAAAAAGTCTCTCCCACCTAATCCTTGCCATGGGAGCTTTATCCTACTGTTTTAGCCTCCAGGAATCCTGTAGGATGGGACTGCTCATTATTTAAAGCAGTGATTCTCGGGAGCAGGGGCTGTTGAGGGTAGCTTTCACTCCTTGTGGAGGAAGATCAGAATTGGCCAGGATTGTATAATTTGGAAAACACAAGGATATGCTTTTCTGAGAGGAGAAGATGGTGGTGTTAGTGCTAGGGCTTGGAACTGTAATTACACACACCCTCCAGCCTTGCTACAAAGGTCGGAAAAGTGTGGAGCAAGGCTAGTCTGTGGTGTGGCTTTGAAAGAGCAATTCTACTGAAGCCATCACTTCTTTTAATGCAATGTGCCTGCAATTTAGGTTGCACAGCGAAAACAGTTAGGCTTAGTCCAGGCCAGAGGTGCTGGAAGAAAGAAATTTCACTTAGTGTTCATACCTGAGCTTTTCTCAGTTAAACAAAAATTAAAATAAGAGCAGAAGCAGCAGCCAAGCTCTAATTCTACACTGTATGCATTATAAAGAAAAATAAAATGTAAGCATCTGTCCAGAGGTAATACCCTTTACAAACCATTGCTCACTCTTCTGTTGCAATATATCTGCTTCTGATTTTAACTCTCACTTTACAAAGAGTCTTGTTCAGGGATCAAGAATCCTTAACCTATTTGAAGGTCACAGTTGGGTGTAAGTCATTTCTTACAGAATAGCCAAAATCTCTTCTGTCATTCGTGTAGCAACTCCTAGCTCCTTCTAAACCTCTTTAGCAGACCATGTCTTTCTTATTTCTGTGACCATTTGAACTAAGCAGATCAGTGTTCAGGTAAATTGTGGAGCTGCCTCAGGAAGTGGGCCACAGATTAAAGCAGATATCAGCCTGGGGACTGTCTGGGTGAAGGAAAGGGACATCATATGCTTTCCTAGGCCCCAAGGAAGACCAGTGAAGGAAGACGGAAGGACGAAGGAAACTTGGGTTCCAGATATACACAGGACCCTGTGGTAGATTGAATTATGTACCCCAGGCAGAAAAAATTTATTAGTCTTAATCCATTCCTATAGGTTTGAACTTACTGTAAGTAGGCTCCAAAGATCACTGACAGCCAGCCCCAGAATGTCTTCAAGGACAAAGCATCACCTTGCTGATGCCTTAATTTTGTACTTCTGGCATCAAAACTGTAAGCCAATTAATTCCAGTTGTTTAAAGCAAGCCACTGTATGGTATTTGTTTTAGCAGCTGGGAAACTAAGATAGACCCTCAGTAGGAATTAGAATTCACAGAATTCTTTTTTTTTCTATGAAAAAAGCAGAGGCAGGCATTCAGTGTAATTTAATTCATTTTCCTCTAAGTAAATATTGAGGACTCTTCCAGTTTGCTAATGCTGCTGGAATGCAAAACACCAGAAATGGATTGGCTTTTATAAAGGGGGGGGGGGTTATTTGGTTACACAGTTACAGTCATAAGGCCATAAAGTGTCCAAGGTAACACATCAGTAATGGGGTACCTTCACTGTAGGATGGCCAATGGTGTCCAGAAAACCTCTGTTAGCTGGGAAGGCACCTGGCTGGCATCTGCTCCAAAGTTATGCTTTCAAAATGGCTTTCTCCCAGGACATTCTTCTCTAGGCTGCAGCTCTTCAAAAATGTCACTCTTAGTTGCTCTTGGGGTGTTTGTCCTCTCTTAGCTTCTCTGGAGCAAAAGTCTGCTTTCAAAGGCTGTCTCCAAAATGTCTCTGTAAGCTGCAGC